>CM041779.1:59269599-59378615 GCA_023374045.1 Limonium bicolor | reverse complement strand
CTTAGTTTTTGATTTGGCAATGTGAGCTAGGAGATACAAGAGGTTGAAGATGATATTGTGTGGAATATAGGTTGTACTTAGGTCTCACTATGTGTACGTTTATAGAATGTATTAGGTGATTCCTTTGGTGTAAATTGGTGTTGCGGTCACGTGCTCTCTCTGTTAGGCACATATATATACCGCACTCTATGTCATTAGTACTTTAGTTCGCTTTTACTCTTCCACAGAACACGATCTTGTTTCTCTCCTTAATTCTCTCTTAATGAAATAAAGCATGTTTTGAGTTAGTAAAACTCTGTCATGGTACCAGAGCGGTATTACGATCTCTATTAACGAAAGATGGGCGATTTGCTAGGGAAGAAAAAACAGAGAACAACGACGGTAAAACCACGGCCACCATAGATCAATCCGACCCTCTCTATGTTGCTTCGACTGAGCAAACTGGCCAAGCTCTCGCCGTCAAGTTCACCGGCGGAGAAGGGTTCTTGGCGTGGAAGTGGACAATGCAAGAGGCCCTTATAGCCAAAAAACAAGATTGGCTTTGTTGACGGCAGCATTAAGCAACCAGACGCCGCAGATGAAGCGCGCACAAGAGCTTGGAGAAGGGCCGATCTTTGGTTGTTAGCTGGATAATTTCCTCTCTTGCCCCTAATGTTGCGCGATCTGTCATGTACACCAGTGACCCAAAACAAATTTGGGACTGGTTGTGCAAGCGTTTTGAAAAGAGCAACCTGGCAACAATTCACAACATCAAAAACCAAATCGTCAACCTGAGGCAAGGGAGCGACACCATTACCGACTATTTCATGAAGTCTAAAGAGATTTGGGCCAAATTTAACCTAGCCAGACCAATTGAGGTTGTGAATGTTGCGCTTCTTGCCAAAGCCGGTGAAAAACAGACGAAGCTTCAAGAACAAAAGAAACCATACATTTTCTAATGGGTTTAAATAAGTCATACTCGCAACTGCGAGGCCAAATTCTGGCGATGTCTGAAATTCCCACTTTAGAAGAGATTTACTCCTTGATCATTCAAGAAGAGGAGACAAGGGAAAACGTCGATGTTCGTGACGAACCTGAGCAGTCCGTAGCCCTAATCGCAAAGGGAAAAAACAAATTTTGCGAACAAACAGAGAGCTGGGAATGGGGCGACAAATTATCGAAGTCCCGACAAAGGAGACACCAACAGAACCGGTGGGTTGAAGAAAGACACATCAAGATGTTCAAACTGCGGGAAGGCAGGCCACACTCGAGGCGAGTGTTGGTGGCTTGTTGGATTTCCAAGCGGTGGTGAAAACAGAAAGAATAAAGAACACAAAGTTGCTTCCGCTTTCGCTGAAGAAGGAAAGTCGAATCAGAAAGGAGAAGAAACGGTCCAAGACTCGCCGGTGAAAGGTTTCAGTTCCCACCAGCTTCAAAATTAGTCGAATTCTACAACAACAGAAGGATCTTGGTGGAGGAAAGCGACAGACCAATTTTGGAGAGTTCTCAGGTAAGTCGAACGCGATCTGTAGTTCTATGCCTTATTTAATATCTAGTGCCAACTCTGAGATATGTGAATTGAAAAATCTATGGATATTGGATTCCGGTGCAACTGAGCATGTTAGTGGGAACAAATCGTTACTTGCTAATTGTACAGTTCTTGAGAACAGAAGAGACATAATTTTGCTGATGGAAACAAGAAATCTGTCATTTCTGTTGCCAATCTGTCTGTGAATGGAGAAACTTGTCTTAAAAAACATCATGTTTACTCCGTCATTCATGTTCAACATAATCTCAGTTTCAAGATTGATAGAAGATTTGCACGTGTCTGTCATTTTTCATGGAAATGTTTGTGCTTTGCAGGAATCTAGAAGTAGTTTTTCTCATCCTATTGGAAGACAAATTAGCAGTCTGTATGTAATAGATATAGGCAGTTTATGCACCTTCATATTAGGAAAAAAATCTGCTTCTTGTATGAGTGCAAATGTGAATCTGTGTAATGTGGATCAGCCACGAAATGTAACCTTGTGGCACAACAGATTAGGACATTTGTCCTTGCAAAGAATGAATAGAATAATACAGATTGATGCCTCTGATTGTTTGAATAATAGTCTATTACCGTGCACCATCTGCTATAAATCTAAGGCCAAAAGATTAAAATTTCCTAAGTCTAGCATAAAAACAGCAGAATCCTTTGACCTTGTTCACATAGACATTTGTGGCCCCATGAGAACCCAAACCTTAGAGGGCAAACGATACTTCCTTACCCTAGTTGATGACCACACTAGGGCCACTTGGGTTGTTCTCCTTAAATTGAAATCTAAAGCCATAGATCACATTAAAACCTTTGTTAATCTTGTTGAAAACAAATGAACAAACGGGGGTTAAAGCTATACGAAGTGATAACGCACAAGAACTTGGAAAATCCCAAGAGGGAACCACATTTTTGCTCAAAAAGGCATTGTTCACCAGACAAGTTGCCCCCACACACCCCAACAAAACGGGGGGTGGAGAGAAAACAGGGCAACATTATGGACATTGCCAGAGCTCTCCTTTTTCAATCCGGTTTAGAAAACGTTTTGGGGCCATTGTGTAGAACATGCGGCATACCTAATCAACAGGATGCCAAGCAAGGCAATACAAAATCTAAACCCCCTTTGAGAAACTCCATGGAGAAAAACCTGATTATAATGAAATCCGTAGTTTTGGTTGTCTTTGCTACATGACCAACATTGAGCCAAACAAAGGAAAGCTTGACCCAAGATCAACCCCTTGTATATACATTGGAAATCCCAATAACGCCAAGGGATATAAAGTCCTCACTCTAGAGGATAAAAACTCAAAATAACCCGTGACTTGACCTTCTTCGAAAAATTTTTCCTTTAACCGACCAAAAAAATGGATAGAACTCTTAGACAAGAGTCAAAACTACCCAGATATCTTCCCTTCTTACCCTCATAACAGTTTGGAGGATGACACTTGTACGTCTCAGCATTCTGAGATAAGAGAAGATCGTCACCCTTTAACATTAACACAGACACAAACCATCCCTCCATAGACATTGACCACCCAACAGAGACCGAGGAGGCCCCCACACAAACTCGAAGATCCACTCGAGAACGCAAATTTCCTTCTAAATATAACGATATATAGTCTCTTCTAGTCTATGCCCAGATACCTTCTCCTCTATCTTCACACAAAGACTTAAAGGCACCGATTCTTATCCCCTAAACCAAGAGAGCCCAAACACCCTCAAAGATCACATACCCAACAACACAATCCTCTCTTGTTCCCTTCATCACAACACCAACAAGCTTCTATCTCAACTTCATGGTCTAAAAGAACCTTCTAACTATAAAACGGCCATCAAAGACCCAAGTGGATCCAAGCCATGGCTGAAGAATTTGAGGCTCTAAAACAAAATGGGACTTGGAGTATTGTGGATCTCCCTAAGGGGAAAACGACCATTGTTGCAAGTGGGTCTACAAGGTCAAACTTAAGGCTGATGGGGATATAGAAAGATTCAAGGCTAGGTGGTCGTGAGAGGATTCACACAAAACACGGCTTGATACGAAGAAGAAACTTTCCTCCCGTGGTCAAATTAACCACAGTTAGAGCCCTTGTGATAATGGGAATGACCAAAAAAAAGGGGGGTGGATCTTGGATCAACGAGATGAAATAACAACGGGCTTTTCTACAGGAGATCTTCATGAAGATGTCTACATGACTATCCCCGAAGGTATAAAGGCAGAGGGAGAAAACAAAGTTTGTAAGTTGCACAAATCTCTCTACGGTTTGAAGCAAGCCTCGCGCCAATGGTATGAGAAACTTGCAAATTTTCTAAAAGAACTAGGATTCCATCATTTCAGAATGACCATTCCTTGTTTGTAAAGAAAAGAAAAACAACATCACTTTACTAGGTGTGTATGTAGATGATATCCTAGTTGTAGGAATGATGATACCAAAGAGGTTAAATTTCTCAAGAACCAACTTAACGAGAAATTCAAAATCAAAGACCTTGGACGTCTAAATTTCTTTCTCGGGATGGAATTCTTAGAAACTAGTACCGGTATGATCATGTCACAACAGCGTTACATAAATCAAATCCTTTGTGACTTTGATGCCCAAGACATCAAACCCTCAGTCTCCCCTCTTCCAGTTAATCTCAAACTCGATCTAGATAGTGGGTCCAAACTAACAAATCCCACAACATATAGGTGTCTTGTAGGTAAGTTGAATTTCCTTACCAACACAAGACCCGATATATATGCTGTTCAATACTTAAGTCAATTCCTCCAAAAACCCACCTCAGATCACTTGAAAGCTGCTTTCCACACTCTCGCCTATGTCAAAGGAACCTCAGGATTCGGCTTATACTTCAACAAGGAACCTAAATATAGTTAGAAGCCTATTGTGATTCCGATTGGGCCTCCTGCCCAATCACTCGAAAATCCATATCCGGTTATTATATTCTCCTTGGTGACTCTCTCTTAGTTGGAAATCAAAAAAGCAAACAACCGTTGCTCTATCCTCTGCAGAAGCAGAGTATAAAGCAATGAGACAAGTTACCGGGGAACTTAGTTGGCTAAGTAGACTTTTGAGCGAGATTGGAATTCCAAATATTACCCCGATACCGCTCAAATGTGACAACTTAGCAGCAATACACATTGCTAGGAACCCCGTTTCTCACGAACGCACAAAACACATAGAATTGGATTGTCACTTTGTTCGTGAAAAGTACAGGGAGGGCTTATTCAAGTCCAATATGTTCCTAGCACACATCATTAGCAGATATGATGACTAAATCGCTCACAGGTAAGAGCTACCACAATTCTTTTGAAAGTCTAGGTTTACTTGAAAACGAGAAAAGGTAGTTTTCTTTCTTTTTTGCAGGTATCCATCATCAGTCTTTCAGCATTGAGGACAAAAAGCGCAACTTCCTGTCTCCTCCACAGATACACAAAGATGCACTTTTTGAGGGGGGGTGTTGGAATATAGGTTGTACTTAGGTCTCACTATGTGCACGTTTATAGAATGTATTAGGTGATTCTTTTGTGTAAATTGCGGTCACGTGCTCTCTCTGTTAGGCACATATATATACCGCACTCCATTGTCATTAGCGTTTAGTTCGCTTTACTCTTCTACCAAATACGATCTTGTTTCTCTCCTTAATTCTCTCTTAATGAAATAAAGCATGTTTTGAGTTAGTAAAACTCTGTCAAGTGGCAGACCCAGAGTATAAAATCTGTGGGGACACTTGACCGAATAAAAATCTAGCAAATAAAATACTAAAATAAATTTTTTAAATAATATTCAATAAATTACATTTGCTAAGTGTTTAGATTACCACTAACCAATTCTTCTATCTTAATATATTTCATGAGTAGAGATGTGTTTTTTCCACTATTATTATAGTAACTGGTAGAATCAACCTAAATTTCAATGTCAAAATATTATATTTGAGCTACATTATTTAGTTATCTAACATTTATTATCTATTTATGCTATATATAGACACATATATACTTATATTTTTCCAAAAACCTGTGGGGGCACGTGCCCCCACAGGGTTCAACATGGGTCCGCCACAGCTGATGACGACGTAGACGCAAGGTTATGGACCTGGCTCTAGAGCTTGTCAAGTGAGCAGCGACGGAGAGTGAAGACTTGAAGTATATCAGTAACTCGCAGGGAAAGTGGGATCAGTCAGATAGGAATGTGATAACGACCTTCAACGATAGTAGCAATGGTGGCTGGTGCTCTCTGGCGGTGGCTAGATGTCGGAGCTTGTAAGGAAATGAACGATACAGGCGCAAGTCGTGAACTGATGAAGAACAACGGTGATAATAAATGGTGGTAGTGGTGGTATTCCAACCGAGGAAATGAATGAGCGAGCAACTAGAATCAAAATGAGGAAGCAAAAATGACTTGGTAGTTGATCAAGGCGTATGATAATCTGTATATCGTCTGTCCTCCTTGTACAGAAGTATGGAGTGATTATATAGAGGAAATGTAAGGTAGATCAATAAGAGGCTCGAGAATCTTAACAACTTAACAAACTTTCGAATTTGAAAATAAACAAACTAGTTAATAGGAAGTGAGAAACCCGTTCTGAATGAAATGTAAGAAAATGCAATATGACTCGGATGCCTCGGGGGACCGAAACCCATTCTAAATGAAATGTAAGAAAATGTAATATGACTTGGATGCCTCTAGGGACCAAAACCCGTTCAAAAGAAAATAACTTGGATGCCTCTGGGGACCAAAAGCCATTCAAAGGAAAATAACTCGGATGCCTCTGGGGACCGAAACCCATTCTGAGTGTTTCATGTTGACTTTCTAAGGGGTAAGAATTTGTATCTTGAAAGAGGTGAGAATCTATATCTTGGAAGAATCTGTATCTTCGGTTGAGAATCTATATCTCGGGTTTGAGAATCTATATCTCGGGTTTGGGAATCTATATCTCGGGATTGAGAATCTATATCTCAGGATTGAGAATCTATTCTTGGGGTTGAGAATCTATATCTCGGTGTTGAGAATCTATATCTCGGGTTGAGAATCTATATCTCGGGGTTGAGAATCTATATCTCGGGGTTGAGAATCTATATCTCTGTGTTGAGAATCTATATCTCGGGTTGAGAATCTATATCTCGGGGGTTACTCTACTGGTTTTCTAAGGGGACTTATTGCCTTCGCCCGCCAATAGGTAATTAGGATGAACTTCTGGTTTTCACAGGGGACTTATTGCCATCGCCCGCCAGTTGTTATCCAAAAAGTTGACATAGAAATGAGGACTTATTGCCATCGCCCCGCCAACTTGTACACATTGGCCAGTATACACCCTGTTTCAATTCAACGGGCAGCATACCTCCACCTGTACTCGTACACATTGGCCAGTATACACCCTGCTTCAATTCAACGGGCAGCATACCTCCACCTGTACTCAACCACTCGTACACATTGGCCAGTATACACCCTGCTTTAATTCAACGGGCAGCATACCTCCACCTGTACTCGATAAAAACCATGCTTACAGGCTCGATGCAAGACATACCAAACAAGCGTACTGCCTCAATACACAAACAAGCTTAATGACTAAATCTGAAGTACCCCGAACAATTATCATTTTAAATTAGTGAAGACTAAATTAAATGGTGTGCAACAATTACCATAAAACCTTATGGTATTTGAAATATAGATCCAAACGGCTGCTTATACCGCATATACATAACCGTACGTGACACGCAAATATAAGCTCATATGAATGCACACTTCCAAACCGAAAACGCGAATATAGTCGCACATGTATATATATATACAAATATACACGTATATATACATACGACCAATGTTATATATAAGTCACAACATGACATATTAATACCGTCACTTACACGTATATATACGTGACGTTACGAAAATTACAACGTGACATAATAACATAGTCGTATGCATAGTTATATATATAACTAAAACACGACAAAATAAAAGGGGCATATATCTATATATACATTTACATACTTATAACTAATAACGTAACAGAATAAAGTAGTCGTGCATGAAAATAATAAAAAAAAACGCGACATATTATAGTCGCACATATATACAAATGGGCATGTATATAGTTGTTACAAAAAAAAGAGAGGAAGTGCGCTCCCGCCGGGGTTCGAAACCAATACCTTTCGTACCTTCCTAATTGCCTTAACCGTTTAAGTTGTGCTCGTATTCGATAACAAACTACACCTCCAGGCACAAGAGTGATGCTAAGTATCCTTGGATAACCTACACCACCGATTTATGCATGCCAACATAATGCCCATTATATGTTCCTTATTCTCCACGGTCGATAATTACACAATACCCCAGCCGACAGTCCCTCTGCCCAATCCTTGAACAACAGACACACGGTCATGGGCTTCAGATCAGGCATTATTCCCTTGTAATTTGAAACCGCCAGCTCGTGGTCTCTCCTTGCCTTCCTTCTTGTTCAAATCCAACACTTCCCCACCCTTATCGTTAACCCAGTGCGTCCTCCCTGTGTAGACTGCTATCAAAAAAAATCCAGAACAACACATACACTGCTGTCGGTTCCAGTCTAAAAAAAAACAGATTGCAGTCATCGATTGCAAGCTAGTCCCTTACTGATTTCCTTGTCTCGACCTCAACCAAAGAGACACTTCCCTTGAAACTTCAGCTAAATTAAATCAATCTTCATGCCCATACTCTCTTGAAACTTGAAGATCACAAACACCATCTAAGTTGTGCTGATCTCGGTTAAAAGGACCAAGGAGACAGTTCTGTCGCATGAGAATTGGTGCTCCAAACTCCCATGCCCCCTTTCTTGTAAATTGTAACCACTACCTTCCTGGACTAAACCTCACACCCAACCACCCTACTCAATTGCCCTGCATGCGCACATCTCAATACAGTCAGAAACTTATTTTCCTTTCCCTGGTTGATCGCACAAATCTGGATACTAACAAGCCAAAGACTCCCGCAACTGGAAGCCTCTTCTGTCCGAGTATCCAAAAATAAGTTCCATGATTTTCTTCCTGTTCCACGTCTGTCCCTGCAGGCCAACTACTACTAGAGCCCTGGGGTGGTCCTTGAACTAAATCCCCAC
The DNA here is from genome assembly GCA_023374045.1 of Limonium bicolor. NCBI lineage: Eukaryota > Viridiplantae > Streptophyta > Magnoliopsida > Caryophyllales > Plumbaginaceae > Limonium > Limonium bicolor. Next base: position 59,370,013 of record CM041779.1, on the reverse strand, counting down.
CAAGAACAGCTACGGTAAGTGTTGGGACCAGGGGAAAAAAATCCTGACTGTTGAATGTCCTCCTTTTCCTGTTTCGTTTTTGAAAACTTGAGGAACTAACCTCTTCTGTCTCACCTGTTTCTAGTGCGTGAGTCCCCCTGTTAAGGTCCCGCTGGAAGTGTGCCCAAAACCTCTAGGGAACCAGCTTCCAATCAAGGTGAGGTGAGCTGTAAAAAAAAAAAACCCGACACATAACAATATTTGACATCAGACTGAAACAGACCACAGCTTAACATGGCACCTGGTTCTGTATAGTTGCGAGAGACATCAGGGAGCACCAAGAGTTAACCCAGGAGGAACAAGTCCTTAGTACCAAAGGTGAAACTTCTCAACTCTTACTCAGTTAAGCCTTAAAACCATACTGAAACTGGTGTATCTGCTGTTCGAAAGTTTCTGTCAATCCTTATCACCATTTCGAAATCTGTAACACATGCCCTCTGTGCACTAACTGACCAGGAGGAATATAAAGTGGTTGTCGACCTACTAATGCACTTAACCCACAACTAGAACTTCTAGATAAGTTGGCAACACTGGGACAGTAATGCATACTGGTCTAGTACAGCAGAAGTGAGGGTTAGAAGAGAGAAAAAAACAGTTTAGTACAGCAACTGGAGATAAATTCTGTAACATTGTTTCTGTCTGTTAATTGTCTAGAGGGGGTAAAGGTGCAGTGTTGGATTATTAATGAACTTCAGGCAAGAATAAAACCTGTTCCTAACTTGGTGAACATGTGATGAATGTGAAGAAAGAAAACAAAAGAGAAGTGGTTAGTACATGTTCAGTTTTATTTTCAGGGAGTACTAGGTTGTTTCAGTAGTTAAAATAAAGTGGCCTTGGTCATTCTTGAGTAATAATCGCGTGGTAAAACACTATCTGATGGAAAACAACTTGGGGGAAACAGACACAGATTAAAGATCAGAAAGAAAACCAAAAGACAAGAGTATCAGTTCATATTCTCAGTTCTGGGTCAGTTTTTTTCAGGTTTACAGTTCTTGGAATTTTCGTGTTCGGTATAAGCAGTATCAGTTTCTAAGACTAACAAGTTGTATTGGGATGGGTTGGAGTCTAAAATCTTGACAAAACCATTAAGTAGGGGAGTACTTGGGTCAGATAAAAAGAAAAGAAAATGAAACAATCGAGGAATGTATATCAGTCTCTACTGATCTTTCTGTTTCAGTTTTTAGTTGATGTTGTCCTCTGTATAACTGACACAGTCGGTGTAGGTGGGTCTGTATGGCTTACCAATAAACCTGAGATCTAGCTAATACATTTAATGAGGTTTGCAAACACTTGGAGCAAAACTAGAAATCAATCTAATGCCTTGAAACAGAAGTTGGAGGAAATGGATGCACTGATGGTTGTTTCAGATTTCTGAAAATTTTGCTTCTGTAAAACGAAATTTCAGAGGTGTTGTCAAGGTTGTTTGTGTTTAATTAGGGGTTTAAAACATATCCAACACACTTAGATAGATAGGAATACACTTGGGGAAAACTAAAAACCAGTTTAGGAGACTTAAACATGGAGTTAAATGAAGTTGTAAGCAGATTTTGTACTTTCTATTTCAATGACCCTTGCTTCTGTATGACTGATATATAAGTGATATAAGAGTACTGTGTTGACTTGTTTATAAACTTAAAATCTAGATAATACACATAAGTGAGGCTATAAACACTTTGGGAGGGATTAGAAGGCAGATAACTAAACCTAAGAGTAAGATTGAAGAAGAGTCACCCAGAATTCTATTACAGTTTCTCTGTAGTTTCTGTTTCTGTAAATTGGACTTTCAAGGGTGTTAACATAGTTGCGTTGTGGTTGTTCTGAGTTTAAAACCTCCCTAGTACACTTATCTAGTTGGGTGGAGGTGTTGGGTGGAATTAAAAACAGATTGATGGACTGACATAAGAGATGAAGAGATACACCAATTCTGTTTTGGATTTCAGATTTTCAACGGTTGTAGTTTCTGTATAGTTAAGTGCAGAAGGTAGGTGAGTGTCTCATTGGGTTAGTATTGAGTTTAAAACATTGTTAACACCATAATCAGCTGGGTAGATGCTGTGGGAAAAAAATTAAACATCTGTTGAACTAATTAGGAGCAAGAATCAAGAAGATAGATATAGATTGTAGGTTCAGATTTCGGTAAATTGTAGCTTCTGTATAACTGGTTTCTAGGGGTGTTAAAAATGTGGAATTGGTTTAATAATGAACCCAAAACAGTACTAATGCATCTAACTAAGTTGGTGAAACATTTTGGGAAGATTAAACCTCAGTTGATACCCTAAATGTAGGGTTAGTGAAGGTTAAACACCGGAAGTGTGTTAGTCTTTCTAAACTTTGGGGCTTCTGTATAGATGAGCTTTATGAGTATTTTAAAGAATCTATTTCAGTGATAATGTATTAAACACATTGCTAATCTTTTGATATAAGGAAGAAATATATTCTAGGGAATAAAAGTCTGTCTTAGATAAACTTGTTACATATTAGGGCCTAGAATACTCTAAAAACATTTGCTAGTGAGAAGTATTTAGTAACGTGTAAAACGTCGATGTAAATGCCCTAGGAGTAAGCTAAGGCTTAAGGTTAATACTTGGAGAATCCTAAGGACTAATATCAGTTGAGCATTCAACCAAGAACTCACCTAAGGAACAGCCCCGATAAAATGAGATAAACTAGGCGAAATGTCACAAGGGTCATCACATGAAATTATGAACTGACAAATCGTTTTTAATTAACACTAGGGTTGTAACGAACGCCAACCAAGAACCCGTGTGTGGGGCGACACTTGCTTCTGATCCAGGTATGGATATGTGTGGTCCGTATGTTGCCGTGTTACACGGCTTGTGTGCTGTGTGCCTTGTTTGACAATGACCATAAGACTAGCATGAAATTGGATTGCTTGTTATGACTTGTTTATATGCTTGTTACATATATCATTGCAGCATATTACTTGCGCGCACACAGTAGTGTAGTCCCTTCTCGTTGATGAAACCTTGAGATGAAACACAACGAATTACGTAAACTAAACAAGGAACTATATAAAAGGAACACTCCTCTTAAATTATAGAGGACTTCTAACGACACCCACTATGGTGTCGAACTTATAACGATAATGAATAGTAAAATACCAGTTGGTGGAACCCATCTTGGGGTAGTGAGGTGACCCCGCTTTCTCGACGCATGACGCCGGGAATGGAGGATTAGCTATAGAGAAGACGCTTTTCAATATGTGGTGATAAGAGAATTCACAAATAAACCTTAAAGAATCAAGGAAAGATTGGCACCTACATGATATGATCACGGGACTTAACTATATCCCCAGACCTGGTGCAAAAGGAGAGAAAGAGGATACACTTTATGGGAACAATAGAAAAGGAATGAAATTACACAACGCTCGAATGATCCCATAGTGAGGATCATTGGTATAAAATACCTATGCGCACGTTTTATTAGTTACATGATTGTTGTTGCTATAATAGCAACATGTTATGCTTGGTTGCTTGTTCTAATGCTTTACTACCTTGAAGTGTGTATGAAATTATGATGTGATGTGATGTGCTTTACTGCTTTATTATAGCATGTAATTTGACTTAATAATATTCGACCAAGTAGTCGTGTAGCCCAGCAACATACGGGCTACACATATTCATACTCAGCATAGTTTTGCTGAGTCCTTTATTTTTACAGGTGATCAGCTGGAACGTGTCGGAGCGTAGGTGAAGGACTATCATGGGGGGGTAGTCTATCTGGGCAAGACTTTTAAGTAGAATGTTTAAATGTATGGGTTGTGACTATGTAGCACTAAACCCTGGATGTACGTTTCAGTTTGTGTTGTTTAATTAAGTACGTATGTTGTAGACTCTCGGTACTTGGTTGTATTTCATGTTGTACTTGGATTTGGTTAAGGTTTTAATTCCAGTCATTCAGACCGTAACTTGGCGTTGGTAGTGTGATTATGTCAACCACGTGGGTGGGTGACGTCTGTGGCACCCGGATGGAGTTGCAAATCCGCTGCATATACTTATCGTGATATCGTTGTTAGGCATTGTTTGTACTGATGTTGAGTTATTCGGGGGTGTTACAGAAAGTGGTATCAGAGCGTAGTTAGTTGCCTCTGATGACTGGAACAGAGAAGTACCGAGAATAGGAAAACCTGAATTTGGGAAACGGGGTTAAGGGTTAGCAATGTGAGGCACAACTTTACCAGTTAACACCAGCAAGGGCGATAACAACTTGCAGTAAGATTCTTGTGTATGTTCTAAACTAACAAACGACATTTAGAGGCCGGCGACGAGGTCAAGGAGGGCCATGATGCCACGACCCAGGACTACTACCATGCAGCGTTCCAGGTCGAGATCACCGTCCAGATGCGGGACATGGAATTCGCCAAGAAAAGGGAGGCGAAAGGTGGTGACTCAGAGGACCGTAAACGGAAGAGTGCGGGCAGGAAGAAGTACTACCCGAGCAAGAGGCGAGTGAAACACCATGGGAGCAAGCCTACAGAGACACTTCAGCTGGGCCACCCAGCTATTGCGGCTAAGCCGCTACGCTCCTGCCCATCCAAGGGGTCTGGAGCCGGCCCAAGCAAAAAGACCAAGCGCCGCTTTAAGTGCAGGCGATGCTCAAAGAACCACCCCGGAGTTAATTGCCAGGGCGAACCGGTACAGTGCTTTCACTGCAAGAAGCACGGGCACAGGGCCTTTGAGTGCTTCGCAAATCCCGAGAGCAAGAGCTATAAGCCCAGTTATGGTGCGAGAGGTGACCAGAGAGCGGGATCCTGAGACCCCCAGAAGGCATCTACTCCAAGGCCAGGGGAGGCGGCCTTAAACATCATGGACCGCACCGAAGGACCAGACACCCGTTCAGCTACAGGTAAAACCTAAAACCTCAAATGACTGTAAAGCATGACCAAATCTTTGTGTGCCAAGTTGTATGACCATGCATGAAATCTGGTAGGTTACTAGTACCACAAAAACAAAAACTATACTGTGTAATAGCGTAAGACTCGAAGCTCTGACTAGAGCGTGAAGTCCAAAGTCATCGCCAAAAGAATAATAACCATTGAGGGACCAATTTTAGAGGCAACTTGGGTCGACATGCTTAGCAATCGACATGACCCTACCTTGCAAGCGAAGAGGGCCGAAACACCCTAAAATTTAGGAAATAAATAAAGCTTACGTAAGCAATTAATTAAGCCAAGGTTGGGATTGAGATAAATTCTTTAATTCGTACACTCGAGAGATTAATTTTAGTAAACCCCTCGTAAAACCATGAAATGAGAGGATATAGTTTGAGACGAAACTACACCATAAAATTGGTGCAATCTATAATGCTTAATAAAGCATGACACAATTTTACACACTAAAGTATAATATTACGGAATTCAATTAATTCCCTACTCCCTCTCACGTTTCTCTTCGTTCTCTAACATAACGAATTTTCTTAGGTAAAAACTGCAGTTCCCCGAGAAAAAAAAAACACATTGGTGTAGGGAACGTAAAAAGAACTCTCGAACCTTGTAAATAATCATTACCATGAGGCACTGGTTACCCACCCTAACACAAAGCAAACAGATAAGAAAATGGCAATGAACCCGCCACTATGTTCAAATATCTATCGAATATTTTATTCAAGGAGACCAAATAAAAGGAGTTGTGTGCCATAGAGAATTAAGTTACGATCATGGAGGAACAAGTTCCGAAAGAGGAACTGTTAAAAACGCCCGCAAGCAATGCAACGGGTAACTGTGGAATTCAATGTTATAAAAAGATAAACCCTTTGGATCAGGTGTATATCATTAACTATGGTTGTGAAGGAAATGATCACACATGCAACGTTATTTCGCATAGCATTTAATGCTCATGCACTAACATTATATGATAGTATTATTTAACCATTTGGTATTATACCATATATTACATATCACATTATTCATTTTAATAAACTATACTTTAATTTACATTGTATGATTTACAGCATATATATATTGATACTAATGTCATAACACTTGTCATCTATCACTTCATGACATTAAAACCATATTGTATATACTTATATATATACATATCTTCTGGGTTTTACATATGTATATATTGATATATGTTATTTTTATTTGATTTAATCATATAATATAGTTGCATGTATTGTGACAATACTATTTCTTAAACTCCCATTCTAAGTATAAGTTGGTCAACTTGACCTCTTGGTCAAATTAGTTGACTTAGTCAAGCATGTTGACTTGACTAGTTTATCCAAGTACTTTAGCTCACAACATTCATCATAATACAGGGTATTATATAATTCATGTACTTTGCAATATGCTACTCTTGATTGTATAATTTATAGTCTATCAACTTTATTCATTTATAACACCCATCATTAAATATTACATAGTTCTCAACCATATTTTATACGCATTTCCTACATGTATACATGAGTTATAAAACTCCTTTCATTAAATGTTACATTTCATTATTTTATGTAAGGTGATTGTTCTTACTAGTTTTAGTATATTATACAAACTTATATTAAGATTCCTATCTTAATATCATGTAACATTGTATAATACCAATAAACTTTTAAAGTTATTCATTATACTCATTATTTTGTAAGTTCATTTATTCATTTTATGTGAATATTCTTACTTGTACTCGTTTTGTTTAAATCACATTAATACCACAATAATCCATGTAACACTTACTATATACATAACATACTAATTCCCTCTGTTTATTTATCTCATATATAGTATATATATGATCTCGTATATATGTTATCGAGATTTTATATATACACGTATTACATCCAATTTAAATACCAATTGTATATATGGAAGTATATATACATACATCTTCTTACCTCAAATGCTTGTCAAGGTTAATATTACCTAGCCAAGCAATTTCCAACCTTATGATCCAAATTCAATTATACAATATTCTATAATTAAATTCCTCCTATTTAGTATAACAACCATGACAAAAAAAGGCAATTACCGAACATAAATCTTGGATTAAGATATAAGTAGCGATAAGAAAATATCACTCATAAAAAGGACAATGACGTGGGACTTACTATCCTAAGTAACGGTAATACGGTTCTCCAATACAAAAATATTCGAACATGCGATGTCCTAGATAAATTCTGGGCATACACTAGGACCTAAAAGGCTGGTATACACTTGACAAATTATTCACTATAACACCTAGGGTTGAACCTTAGGCAAGAAGATTAAGAGAACCTAATCATATGGGGAGACATTGAATACGGTGCGGATGGATCACCTATATCCATATCTATAAATACGGTGCGGATGGATCACCTATATCCATACTATATCTATGAATACGGTGCGGATGGATCACCTATATCCATATCTATAAATACGATGCGGATGGATCACCTATATCCATACTATATCTATGAATACGGTGCGGATGGATCACCTATATCCATATCTATAAAAACGGTGCGGATGGATCACCTATATCCATACTATATCTATGAATACGGTGCGGATGGATCACCTAAATCCATACTATATCTATGAATACGGTGCGGATGGATCACCTATATCCATACTACATCTCCCTATATGAGAACTTGGAATGAAAAGAACTCATAATATCAAAAGGATACGAATGTATGTACCAATATACCATTTAATTAATGGAAACAACCATATGTGCATATATAAGACAAAAGGGTATTATAATTCAAATACGACCTTGGAACTTATAACACATAAGTATACATATATTATGGATACAAGAATGAGTGAATGTATATATGTACACATTTAGATATATATATAGTTGGAAAAATTTAAGGGATTAATTCAAGAATTGATGGCCAGATGGCTAGAAGCATGGAGGGTAATAATTAAATTGGTTGATTGTTTGTTGGACGTGCGAGGTTGAACTTAACCCTGGTCAGGTCAAGTGATACTGAGCACAAATTGGGGTGGAAGGATAGTTCAACACTTATGCTGACCACGTAAGGGTTGAATAACTCTCGAAACCTCTTACAAGTGGACACATGAACTACAAAATACGAAGGATGCGATATCGATGTAGATGATACGAGCGGGTAAAATACATTGATACATGATTCAAAATTTAGAGGCTACAACCACTGAAACTTCTAACATATATAATTTGGCAACCTTTTGACCGAAACCAATTGAAGTCAACCAACAGGGTCAAGGCCATAATTGGGCTGAAAAATAAAGATACTTAGAGACGAAAGACGTCTAATTTGGTTGTACACATTAAAGGATAAAAGATAGTAGTAATGCTAGGAGAGTAAACCAGCTAGCTACACATAAATATGAGCAGTAATAAAAACTAAACCAATCGTGGTAACAAAGACACGTCGATAACATTCAAATACCAAGAACTAAATCATTAACGCCAAAAGGGTCAGCCAGAAACAAAAATCTAGACGCTTAAAAGCGCACCAAAAGCATGAATATCCAACCTCCAAAGGAACTGAATAAGTACAATCCACAGAGACCGTGTATAAATTAAATTACCCCATGTTAGCCAAGAGACTAGGCGGAAGAAACAATTAAACCATCCACTACCTTGGAAGACATAGTAAGGGAAAGCTAAACCCGAAGGTAATCAGAGTTGCACAGCAGAAGCTGGTGGACCATATCGCACATCTTCCAGTTGAGTAACAAGTGACCTACAGGCCAATACCTTAAACCTAGAGACGCTAAACCCGAATCTGTTTCTAGACCGGTACAACTACCGATAAGAGTGTTTTGATACAGAAACTAAACCCTTAACATGATCAAGGCCTTGATGAGATTATAATGTAAGATACATTGCATAGGAACTAGAATGCTCCATAAGAGTTAAAACATCTTGAACCAAGGTTCTAGGATGGTATAAAAAGGATTACGTGGGCGTAATCCATTTTTAAAGGGGGGTAGGCGCGTTACGTTTTTACTGTGTTATTGCTCGTTGTGGTTGTTTTGGATTGTGTGTATGTGAATGGTATGTACGTGTATGTACAAACTATTATGAATTAATGTGGTTGTTTTGGATTGTGTGTATGTGAATGGTATGTACGTGTATGTACACTCTATTATGAATGAATGTGTGTACTGTGGTTTACACCTCAGATTGTTTTTTATACATTGCTAATACTTTGGCCTACTAGGAAAAGTTGTGAGAAGCCATTAATGTGGCATAGTGCATATTAACACACTCGAGTAGTGAGAATTATGAAATATGGGACTGGATCCCTTGGTTTTCGTGAACGAATGTGGGACTTGATCCCTAGGATTAACAAGAATGGAAAACACCAGTTAAGGAAGTAAGACTTCGGGACGAAGTTCTTTTAAGGGGGTAGGCTCAAATACCCCGAACAATTATCATTTTAAATTAGTGAAGACTAAATTAAATGGTGTGCAACAATTACCATAAAACCTTATGGTATTTAAAATATAGATCCAAACGGATGCGTATACCGCATATACATAACTGTACGTGACACGCAAATTAAAGCTCATATGAATGCACACTTCCAAACCGAAAACGCGAATATAGTCGCACATGTATGTATATATATATATATATATATACACGTATATATACATACGACCAATGTTATATATAAGTCACAACATGACATATTAATACCGTCACTTACACGCATATATACGTGACGTTACGAAAATTACAACGTGACATAATAACATAGTCGTATGCATAGTTATATATATATAACTAAAACACTACAAAATAAAAGGGGCGTATATCTATATATACATATACATACTTACAACTAATAACGTAACAGAATAAAGTAGTCGTGCATGAAAATAATAAAAAAAACACGACATATTATAGTCGCACATATACAAATGGGCATGTATATAGCTGTTACAAAAAAGAGAGGAAGTGCGCTCCCGCCAGGGTTCGAAACCAGTACCTTTCGTACCTTCCTAATTGCCTTAACCGTTTAAGCTGTGCTCGTATTCGATAACAAACTGCACCTCTAGGCACAAGAGTGATGCTAAGTATCCTTGGATAACCTACACCACCAATTTATGCATGCCAGCATAATGCCCATTATATGTTCCTTATTCTCCACGGTCGACAATTACACAATACCCCAGCCGACAGTCCCTCTGCCCAATCCTTGAACAACAGACACACGGTCATGGGCTTCAGATCAGGCATTATTCCTTTGTAATTTGAAACCGCCAGCTCGTGGTCTCTCCTTGCCTTCCTTCTTGTTCAAATCCAACACTTCCTCACCCTTATCGTTAACCCAGTGCGTCCTCCCTGTGTAGACTGGTATAAAAAAAATCCAGAACAACACATACACTGCTGTCGGTTCCAGTCTAAAAAAACAGATTGCAGTCATCGATTGCAAGCTAGTCTCTTACTGATTTCCTTGTCTCGACCTCAACCAAAGAGACACTTCCCTTGAAACTTCAGCTAAATTAAATCAATCTTCATGCCCATACACTCTTGAAACTTGAAGATCACAAACACCATCTAAGCTGTGCTGATCTCGGTTAAAAGGACCAAGGAGACAGTTCTGTCGCATGAGAATTGGTGCTCCAAACTCCCATGCCCCCTTTCTTGTAAATTGTAACCACTACCTTCCTGGACTAAACCTCACACCCAACCACCATACTCGATTGCCCTGCATGCGCACGTCTCAATACAGTCAGAAACTTATTTTCCTTTCCCTGGTCGATCGCACAAATCTGGATACTAACAAGCCAAAGACTCCCGCAACTGGAAGCCTCTTCTGTCCGAGGATCCAAAAATAAGTTCCATGATTTTGTTGCTGTTCCACGCCAGTCCCTGCAGGCCAACTACTACTAGAGCCCTAGGGTGGTCCTTGAACTAAATCCCCACCAAGAACAGCTACGGTAAGTGTTGGGACCAGAGGAAAAAAAATCCTGACTGTCGAATGTCCTCCTTTTCCTGTTTCGTTTTTGAAAACTTGAGGAACTATCCTCTTCTGTCTCACCTGTTTCTAGTGCGTGAGTCCCCCTATTAAGGTCCCGCTGGAAGTGTGCCCAAAACCTCTAGGGAACCAGCTTCCAATCAAGGTGAGGTGAGCTGTTAAAAAAAAAAACCCGACACATAACAATATTTGACATCAGACTGAAACAGACCACAGCTTAACGTGGCACCTGGTTCTGTATAGTTGCGAGAGACATCAGGGAGCACCAAGAGTTAACCCAGGAGGAACAAGTCCTTAGTACCAAAGGTGAAACTTCTCAACTCTTACTCAGTTAAGCCTTAAAACCATACTGAAACTGGTGTATCTGCTGTTCGAAAGTTTCTGTCAATCCTTATCACCATTTCGAAATCTGTAACACATGCCCTCTGTGCACTAACTGACCAGGAGGAATATAAAGTGGTTGTCGACCTACTAATGCACTTAACCCACAACTAGAACTTCTAGGTAAGTTGGCAACACTGGGACAGTAATGCATACTGGTCTAGTACAGCAGAAGTGAGGGTTAGAAGAGAGAAAAAAAAAACAGTTTAGTACAGCAACTGGAGACGTAAATTCTGTAACATTGTTTCTGTCTGTTAATTGTCTAGAGGGGGTAAAGGTGCAGGGTTGGATTATTAATGAACTTCAGGCAAGAATAAAACCTGTTCCTAACTTGGTGAACACGTGATGAATGTGAAGAGAGAAAACAAAAGAGAAGTGGTTAGTACATGTTCAGTTTTATTTTCAGGGAGAACTAGGTTGTTTCAGTAGTTAAATAAAGTGGCCTTGGGTCTATTCTTGAGTTAAGAATCGTGGTAAAACACTTATCTGATGGGAAAACAACTTGGGGGAAACAGACACCAGATTAAAGATCAGAAAGAAAACCAAAGACAATAGTGTATCAGTTCATATTCTCAGTTCTGGGTCAGTTTCTTTTCAGGTTTACAGTTCTTGGAATTTTTCGCGTCTCAGTATAAGCAGTTTTCTGCAAGACTAACAAGTTGTATTGGGATGGGTTGGAGTCTAAAATCTCGACAAAACCATTAAGTAGGGGAGTACTTGTGTCAGATTAAAAGAAAAGAAATGAAACAATCAAGGAGTGTATATCAGTTTCTGCTGATCTTTCTGTTTCAGTTTTTAGTTGATGTTGTCCTCTGTATAACTGACACAGTAGGTGTAGGTGGGTTTGTATGGCTTACCAATAAACCTGAGATCTAGCTAATACATTTAATGAGGTTTGCAAACACTTGGAGCAAAACTAGAAATCAATCTAATGCCTTGAAACAGAAGTTGGAGGAAATGGATGCACTGATGGTTGTTTCAGATTTCTAAAAATTTTGCTTCTTGAAAACGAAATTTCAGAGGTGTTTTCAAGGTTGTTTGTGTTTAATTAGGGGTTTAAAACATATCCAACACACTTAGATAGAGAGGAATACACTTGGGGAAAACTAAAAACCAGTTTAGGAGACTTAAACATGCAGTTAAATGAAGTTGTAAGCAGATTTTGTACTTTCTATTTCAATGACCCTTGCTTCTGTATGACTGATATATAAGTGATATAAGAGTACTGTGTTAACTTGTTTATAAACTTAAAATCTAGCTAATACACATAAGTGAGGCTATAAATACTTTGGGAGGGATTAGAAGGCAGATAACTAAACCTAAGAGTAAGATTGAAGAAGAGTCACCCAGAATTCTGTTACAGTTTCTCTGTAGTTTCTGTTTCTGTAAATTGGACTTTCAAGGGTGTTAACATAGTTGCGTTGAGGTTGTTCAGAGTTTAAAACTTCCCTAGTACACTTATCTAGTTGGGTGGAGGTGTTGGGTGGAATTAAAAACAGATTGATGGACTGACATAAGAGATGAAGAGATACACCAATTCTGTTTTGGATTTTAGATTTTCAACGGTTGTAGTTTCTGTATAGTTAAGTGCAGAAGGTAGGTGAGTTTCTCATTGGGTTAGTCTTGAGTTTAAAACATTGTTAACACCGTAATCAGCTGGGTAGATGTTGTGGGAAAAAAATTAAACATCTGTTGAACTAATTAGGAGCAAGAATCAAGAAGATAGATATAGATCGTGGGTTCAGATTTTGGTAAATTGTAGCTTCTGTATAACTGGTTTCTAGGGGTGTTAAAAATGTGGAATTGGTTTAATAATGAACCCAAAACAGTACTAATGCATCTAACTAAGTTGGTGAAATATTTTGGGAAGATTAAACCTCAGTTGATACCCTAAATGTAGGGTTAGTGAAGGTTAAACACCGGAAGTGTGTTAGTCTTTCTAAACTTTGGGGCTTCTGTATAGATGAGCTTTAGGAGTATTTTAAAGAATCTATTTCGGTGATAATGGATTAAACACATTGCTAATCTATTGATATAAGGAAGAAATATATTCTAGGGAATAAAAGTCCGTCTTAGATAAACTTGTTACATATTAGGGCCTAGAATACTCTAAAAACATTTGCTAGTGAGAAGTATTTAGTAACGTGTAAAACGTCAATGTAAATGCCCTAGGAGTAAGATAAGGCTTAAGGTTAATACTTGGAGAATCCTAAGGGCTAATATCAGTTGAGCATTCAACCAAGAACTCACCTAAGGAACAACCCCGATAAAATGAGATAAACTAGGCGAAATGTCACAAGGGTCATCACATGAAATTATGAACTGACAAATCATTTTTAAGTAACGCTAGGGTCGTAACGAACGCCAACCAAGAATCCGTGTGTGGGGCGACACTTGCTTCTGATCCAGGTATGGATATGTGTGGTCCGTATGTTGCCGTGTTACACGGCTTGTGTGATGTGTGCCTTGTTTGACAATGACCATAAGACTAGCATGAAATTGGATTGCTTGTTATGACTTGTTTATATGCTTGTTACATATATCATTGCTGCATATTACTTGCGCGCACACAGTAGTGTAGTCCCTTCTCGTTGATGAAACCTTGAGATGAAACACAACGAATTACGTAAACAAAACAAGGAACTATATAAAAGGAACATTCCTCTTAAATTATAGAGGACTTCTAACGACACCCACTATGGTGTCGAACTTATAACGATAATGAATAGTAAAATACCAGTTGGTGGAACCCATCCTAGGGTAGTGAGGTGACCCCGCTTTCTCGACGCATGACGCCGGGAATGGAGGATTAGCTATGGAGAAGACGCTCTTCAATATGTGGTGATAAGAGAATTCACAAATAAACCTTAAAGAATCAAGGAAAGATTGGCACCTACATGATATGATCACGGGACTTAACTATATCCCCAGACCTGGTGCAAGAGGAGAATGAGGATACACTTTATGGGAACAATAGAAAAGAAATGAAATTACACAACGCTCGAATGATCCCATAGTGAGGATCATTGGTATAAAATACATATGCGCACGTTTTATTAGTTACAAGATTGTTATTGCTATACTAGCAACATGTTATGCTTGGTTGCTTGTTCTAATGCTTTACTACCTTGAAGTGTGTATGAAATTATGATGTGTTGTGATGTGCTTTACTGCTTTATTATAACATGTAATTTGACTTAATAATATTCGACCAAGTAGTCGTGTAGCCCGGCAACATACGGGCTACACATATTCATACTCAGCATAGTTTTGCTGAGTCCTTTATTTTTACAGGTGACCAGCTGGAACGTGTCGGAGCGTAGGTGAAGGACTATCATGGGGGGTAGTCTATCTGGGCAAGACTTTTAAGTAGAATGTTTAAATGTATGGGTTGTGACTATGTAGCACTAAACCCTGGATGTACGTTTCAGTTTGTGTTGTTTAATTAAGTACGTATGCTGTAGACTCTCGGTACTTGGTTGTATTTCATGTTGTACTTGGATTTGGTTAAGGTTTTAATTCCAGTCATTCAGACCGTAACTTGGCGTTGGTAGTGTGATTATGTCAACCACGTGGGTGGGTGACGTCTGTGGCACCCGGATGGAGTTGCAAATCTGCTGCATATACTTATCGTGATATCGTTAGGCATTGTTTGTACTGTTGTTGAGTTATTTGGGGGTGTTACAAAATCAATATGCAAAATTGACTCGATGTTAATGTTAAAACAAACTGTCTGACTTCAATGCTAAAACAAGCTCATGGACTTACTATGAAAACAAGATCGATTCAATTTTCAAAAACAAACATGGGTGACTCGGTGCCAAAACAAGATTGACTCAATTTTCAAAAATATGGTTGACCTGGTGTCAATATTGGTGTTGACTCTGCTGTGAAAAATTGTGATGTATAAGCAAATACTTCTTTCGGCTTAAATTCATGGAACGCTCATTTTTCAGGAATGAACTGCGAGACCAAAATTTTGATCCTTCAAAACTGAACATGCTTCCGGGCTTTATGATTTTCTCAGGGTTATGGAGCTTGAGGTTTTGAGATGTGGTGCTTAAGGCTTATGATAAGCCTAAGTCTTTGGGATTGCAATGTCAGAACATGGTGCTTAAGGCTTATGAAGTGCTTAAGGCTTAAGGTTTTGGGACATGGTGCTTAGAGCTTATGACGGGCCTAAGACTTTGGGATTTCTTTGTGTCATCTATGAAAATTGCTGGAAACAAATGCCCTCAGTATTTCTTTGAGCTATCTGAGTTAGAAATTATGGCAATCGATCGAAACGATCGATTGCCCCAAGTATTATCTTTGGTTAAACATGTAAACAATTTTCATCCTCACAGGGTTAAGGTTTGCTTTGATGTGGTGCTTTTTCTACCTACACTCGATGTGTTTAGCATTTGCACTCATTTCTCACTTACAGTAATAACTTCAAGACTTTTGAATTCGATATTTGATGGACTTACGCCTTCGATCTGTTACTTTCACTTGATTTAGACACATAACTATCAAGTCGGAAGTCTTTGAGGCTTATAATTGGGCCATTAGGTATGATGAATGTCAAAGGGACCATGGAGGGATATTTTCGGTCTTGTGGGGCTTAAGAGTGACCAAAGATGCAACTTGACCTTCTCCCAGATTCGTCTTCCCGTCCTTACGTGTGAAGTAGTCTTGTTACTGCATGTGGACTTCCCTTCAAGTTAATGACCTTGGTGTCATCCTTGTTGCTACTTTTTTATTTGGAAACTCGAGGCTTTCATATTCGCCTTTTCATCTTCGGGGTTCTTGTGTTTCCCGGTCTTAAAGCTTTTGGAGTTACTTTGACTTGCCTTCGGGGTTCTTGTGTCTCCCGATCTTTTGGGGCTGTTGAAGCTACTTTGAATCATCTTCGGGGTTCTTGTGTTTCCAAACTTTTGGAGCTGCTTTCGTTCAAGCTCTTGAATCCTGGGTCGCTTTGCGACCGTTTGCGGATTTGTGGTAGTGTCGCTTCTCGTTTCAGACTTGTGGTTTCCTCATCTGAGAATTGGGCTCCTCGCTTCCTTTGGTCACAAGTGTGTGAAATCATCATGAGCTGACTTTTTGTGGAGCTTTATTGATAAAGTAGAATGTATATGAAAGGCTCAGAGGGGGTGCTTAAGGTCGAATTCCAGGGTTTTACAACATTTTAGCAATGTGGTGGTTTACCTAGGTGCTTCGTCATTCCTGATAGTTATGTGTCTCTTCTAGCTACTATTCACAGGCTTAGTGTAAATTTACAGGCTATCTCCTTCAGTCAGAGTTATGCTGCTTACCTCACATGTATGTGGTCTCACCACGTGTAAAGATGACACACTTTTTCTCTCATTGGTTTTTTCCACTCAAGATACTCTCGCACTCTTTCACTCAGAGAGTTTCGTCCACACATTTGTTAGAAGAAGCTTGGAATAAACGATTCTAACTCAGATTGCCCCCAGTATTATGTTGGGGATTTCAACAATTGTTTGATGACCATGTGCTCTATTAACCTATGGGTTGTCTTGGGACGTGTTTTGGTACTTGGATAAGCATGTTCATCTTCTTAGAAATAAAACAAGTCTTTGTGTTCCACTGACAGAAAATGACCGTTCCACAAACCTTAGTTTCGAGAGACATTAGTTTAGTGGAAATTGATGTTCCTTGCAAAGAAAGCTCACCGTGAATTTATCTTTTCAGTGTGGAAAAATTTTGGACTTGAAAAAGTTTTTTTCTTGTGAATATGAAGAAGATGATTTAACAAAACCAATGCTTCTTATTGTTGATGTCAAGAAATGTTCATTCGAAACAGCCCTTGCTTGAAAAACTTCTGAACTTAGATTTCACAATACATTTGTTTGCAAACGCATTTGAAAGATGAATGATAGTTTATAGCAACATTTTATGCATGTGAACCCCGATCTCCTTTATGAACTCGAATACCACCAATCTGCATGATGTTGGCGCACAGAAGACTCGAGCTTTCAACCATGATGTACCTTCCAGGAGGACGTAGAAATGTCTGTGATCTTTTTTTTTTAGACAACTTAACAAAAGGAAAAGAGTTAACGAATGACAAAACGTCCTAGAAATTTGTAAACCTACTAAAATGGTAAAATTCCTACGCAAGCCTAAGAAAATACAACAATGAAATCTAACGTATTATGAGAGGGCTCTTGGGCTGAAAAATCTAGACTAGGAATGTTCCTTAACTGTGAATGAGGCCCTTAGGCCGGAATGCTCTTTGGGCTATGGATAGGCGTCAGGCTTGAAAGCTCTTGAACTTAAAGTGAGACACATGGACCGGGATGCTCTTGGATTGTGGATAGGCGCTTGGGCCTGAATCTCTTTGAAATGAAAGTGAGGCACATCGGCCAAAACGGTGTCATGATTATGGATAGGTGCTTGGGCCTGACAGATCTGAATTGTGAGTGAGGCACTTGGCCCGAAACGGTGTCATGATTGTGGATAGGCGCTTGGGCCTGACAGATCTGAATTGTTAGTGAGGCACTTGGCCCGAAGCACTTTGAGAATGAGGCCCTTGGGCCGAAATAATTTCTAACTGTAGATTGGTGCTTGGGCCGAAATGTTTCAGACATTGAGTTGAACGCTTGAGCCGGAATGTCATTTGAATTGTGAATAGGCGCTTGGGCCTGAACATCTTGAACGAAAGGTGGCACATATGGCTCAGAAGATATTATATGGAATATGAATGGGTATCTGGGCCAAAAGATGTTCCAGAGTTCAAGTGAAAGACTTATTACAAATTCTTGATGGGCCTTTGGGCCAGAACCTAAACACGATCCATAAATGAATTTTCAAGTGTCGTGAATTATCGCAAATTCATGTGGATTTTTTTCTATGGGCCTAAACCCAAATGGATCAAAAATGAATGATTCAGACTTAGGAACTTTTGAGGCCAAAAGAGAGACCACCAAGATCTAAGGTATCTGGGCCGAAGCCAAGTAAAGAGTTCACCTAGACTAGAATGGGCCTTTGGGCCGAAAGGTAAAGATCAAATAAAAGATGATTTATTTCAGCTACTAACCCCACGCAATCATGCTTATCACAGAAGCACAGAATCACAGAGATATAAAGAGAAAATATGCATGTCCTCACAATGCAAGTTTCATCAAAGGAGTAAGGGTACATCCGGAGAGTGCTTGGGGCTTTGGGGCCAAGTAGTGAAGGGATGAGGCTTGCACGTCATACTCTTCATTTCCCCACCTTTACGCATCACCCTAAGGTGTGTGTCTCAGGACGGGTCACGCCTTGGCATGACCGATATTTGGTTTTCGGGTAAGGATACGTTCGGAGAGGTGCTTGGGGCTTTGGGCCCAGATAGTGAAGGGATGGGGTTTGCACGCCATCCTCCTCATTTCCCCCACTTTTACACATCACCCTACGGTGTGTGTCTCAGAACGGGCCATGTCTAAGCATGACCGATAATTGGTTTATTTGAACTCTCATCTCTCGTATGCATAAGATAAAAATGCACAAGCTAATTAAAAGGATAATATCATAAAAAGTAAGCCTTAAAGATTATAAATTCAAGTTAAGCCCTCTATCCTAAGTTTAAAATTTTAAAACTTAGGTGGTAGACCCCAGCAGAGTCGCCAGTCTGTGGGCGTTGGCTTTGGAACCCTTAAGTATTGAGCTTAAGGCCTCAAGGTTTGATTTGCAATTAAAATTATTGAACCGAAATTATAAAATTAAAGCTTAATAATTATAACTGGCCCATACAAACCTAATAGAGTCGTCACCTAAGTTTTAACCTTTTAAACTTGGAAAGGAAATGTTGTTATGATTTTTAGAGCTATGGGTTCGGGGGCTTGATATGAAATTTATAAGGGTTCAAATTCTTTCATTACCCTTATAAATTACTTTTCCTCGATTATTATAATTTCCAAGGCTAATTGATTATGATATTATCCTTTTTAACAGTTTAACCGAGTTTGGCCGAAGTACTTCAAAAATTACCCGATGTCACGTTACATTCTAAGAATGGCAATGCTAAAATACCCTAATGCTGAAGCACGACATCAAAAGATTATAAAAACAAAAACTCCCTAGCCCACTCACGTATATACCTTACTAATCTAACCACTATTATTAATTAACCAGCAATGCAAAAAGGAAATATGGACCCCACCAATCTCATAATTAATGTAAAATCTTCTCACACCGAGTTGCTTTTGGTATTATCTTTTTGTAGGCCCTGCTATTAATCGACACATACATTTTCATATCCAGCAAGACGAAAGCAAAATTTCGAGCTTAACAAAAAAAAAAGTGTGATACCTGATCCTCTTCTTCTCCATTCACATTTTCATATCGACGCATCGCAGCACCCCTGATCGAACTCTGAGTGGACTTGGCTCTAGTGAACTTGTACTGATGACGACGTAGACGCAAGGTTATGGACCTGGCTCTAGAGCTTGTCAAGTGAGCAGCGATGGAGAGTGAAGACTTGAAGTATATCAGTAACTCACAGGGAAAGTGGGGCATGGATTTCGTGACGGACTTGAAAACTCCGTCGCGGACGGAAGTAATTTTTTTTTTATTTTCTTTTAATTGTACCGTTATCCCCCTTATTTCAAACTTAAATTTATGAGATTAGAACGTTCCGATCACTTTTGAAAAAAAAAATACATCCACAACAGATCCGGATAAGTAAGAAAGTATTGATTTATATAAAAATAATTGATAATCCTTACTTATATTATATATGACAATAGCTATATTTCAGTTAGGTGAGTATTAAAATGAAATCAAGGGTATATGTTTACATATTAATAGCCGGTAGGCTGTTACTTATACTTCATAATATAATTATATAATTTTAGTGATGGAAACAAATTTTTCGTCGCCCGAGGGAACACTTTTTTATTTATATATCAGTATGGGCGAAGATACGGTCATGGAAGATGGAGTATATGTCCTTATTCATTCTTCCTTCTTTATCAGTGATCAAATTTATTTTTTCTTTTTCAGTGCTTCTCATTCTACTTTTCAGTGGCACAAATATATTATTCTTTATTTATAACTCTCTTTTCTTTTATAATTTTAAATAATATAGTTGCTTATAATTGTTATAGAA
Organism: Limonium bicolor; assembly: GCA_023374045.1. NCBI lineage: Eukaryota > Viridiplantae > Streptophyta > Magnoliopsida > Caryophyllales > Plumbaginaceae > Limonium > Limonium bicolor. The sequence continues at coordinate 59,349,573 of CM041779.1, read as the reverse complement.
TAAGTCACCAAATATATAAAAATAATATGACTATGTGCACATATATGAATATTAAATAATATTTTCGTAATCTAATAATATATAACTTTTATACATGTTTATAAAAAATTAAATATTTATCAATTCAAAAATAAATGACCGTCTATGAACGTATTCACCAAATAGCTAAGGATGTATTTATGAACATATTGATATGTCTATGAAAGTTTCCATCAATGTCTAGAAACGTATCCATCATTGTCTACAAACGTGTCCATCACTGTCTATAAACGTGTCCTTCTTTGTCTACAAACGTGTCCTTCGTTGTCTACAAACGTGTCCATCACTGTCTACAAATGTGTCCTTCATTGTCTACAAACGTGTCCATCACTGTCTACAAACGTGTCCTTGGTTGTCTATAAACATGTCCATCACTGTCTACAAACGTGTCCTTCGTTGCCTACAAACATGTCCATCAATGTCTACAATCATATCCATCACTTTTTACAAACGTATCCATCATTGTTACAAACATATCCATCACTTTCTACAAACATATCCAACACTGTCTACAAACGTATCCATCATTGTCTATAAACGTATCAGGGTTTGGGATCCCCACAAACCCTAAAAACTTGCCAAAAATGAAACGTTATAAAGGTATAACAATGAATCACAAAAGATACCCTAATCCCCGATGAACATCTATCTACACAGAGCCAATGCATCATGGATATGTTTTGGTAAACTTACAATTTTATGTTTTTAGAATGAGTATATATTACGTATTTTTAAAGTGAATCTTATTCATTAACAAAATGAATCTTCTGTAATAATAAAATGAACCCTATTCATTAACAAAATGAGTCTTCCTAAAGATTTACTTTTCTTAAAATTAAAATTCACTTTTCTTAAATATAAGATTCAGTAACGACAATATAAAGTGCCGAGTCAGTAACGACAATTTAAAGTGTAGAACTATTGCCAAAAAGATTACCCTACCCTCAAACACCATAAAAACCACCCTAGAAATGCTAAAAACGTCAATGATATTTTTAGGGTTTGTGGTTTAGGATTTAGGGTCTAAAAACCTGTCAAATCAGTAACGACAAATATAAAGTGTAGAAAAAATGTTGTATCTATTATATTAAATTTTTATCACTATTTTTGGTGATATTATATTTACTATATTGTTTACATTTTAAACTACATAAATGCCACATATACCTCTACATATTGAATTTTAGCTTTGTGATTTATCGTATGTGATATTTATCTACAACCTAATTTTATTAAATAATTATAGTTTATTAGTACCAAGATTTAGAAATATTTTAATGGTTTACGATTGTTAGATTATTTTACTTAGTTTTTATGGGTTATTTTTTAATTTCTTTTGATTTGTTATTTGTTCTATTATAATTTTAGTAAAATTGCTAAAGTTTTATTCTAATAAACTGGATAGAGTTTTGGATGTGAGGAAGGATAGAAATTAACTAAAAGAGAAAAAAAAGAAAAAAGGATAGATAGTTAGATAGGTCAAAGAAGCTGGTTATTTACACACTCTTATATTCCCTCCTTATTCCCTCCTTTACGATCCACATCCAGTGGTCAATATCATTTCCGTCGTGGACGGAAAAATTCGGTCCGTCACCAAATCCCTGGGATCAGTCAGATAGGAATGTGATAACGACCTTCAACGATAGTAGCAATGGTGGCTGGTGCTCTCTGGCGGTGGCTAGATGTCGGAGCTTGTAAGGAAATGAACGATACAGGCGCAAGTCGTGAACTGATGAAAAACAACGGTGATAATAAATGGTGGTAGTGGTGGTATTCCAACCGAGGAAATGAATGAGCGAGCAACTAGAATCACAATGAGGAAGCAAAAATGACTTGGTAGTTGATCAAGGCGTATGATAGTCTGTATATCGTCTGCCCTCCTTGTACAGAAGTATGGAGTGATTATATCGAGGAAATGTAAGGTACATCAATAAGAGGTTCGAGAATCTTAACAACTTAACAAACTTTCGAATTTGAAAATAAGCAAACTAGTTAATAGGAAGTGAGAGATAAGATTGAAAAGAAAAGTAAAAATTTATCAAAAAGAAAACGTTAAATAACTAAACTACTAAACGATTAAAATTTTCAAAATCACTTAACAAAAATGAAGGAATTTCGAAAAATATTGTTTTGTTAATAAAATAAACTACCAGTAAAAATAGAAAAGATTTTTTTCTGAATTCTGAAATTTGAAAACAAGTAAGTAGTTAGGAGAATAAAAAGGATAAGGATAAAAAAAAGAAGAAGTTATCTAGAAAAAAGGGATGAACAATCATGATTAAAAAAAGGAAGATAACTATTGATCATAAAATGAGATCACAATTTTTTGTTTTTTTGTTTTTTTTAAATCACGTTTCAAAGGATTTGTTTTTGTGTTTTGGATTTTTTTTAAATAAAATAAACCATCAATGTAAATTGTAACACCCCTATAATAATAAAACAACAGCGGAAAATAAACTAAAGGTGCTACAGACCATCGGGCTCCAAACACCCGGTACCAACCTCACCAACTACAACCATTACAATTAACTAAGTTACGGTCTGAACTTCGAGAAAACTTAACATAAACATAACAATAATAAAACACATTCGCTCTCCATAAACCTAATCCCATCCCAATCACTCATGCTCGTCGTGGCCACCTGTAAATCAATTTGTACCTGCAAGATGAAACCAAGCAGCCCACCCCGAGAGGGGTGAGTCAGTTCCCTGGAATGGAACTGGTACAATTCTCCAAAAACAAACTTATAAAACATAACTCTTCAAAATAAACAGTAACATGAAAACAAACTCTTAAAAGTAAAACAGAGATAAAGCACTTCAAAACAATCAAGTTAAAGAGAAAAGAAAACAAGACAAAGATAGAGAACTTCCAAACCAAGTCATCCACTTAAGTAGTCAAACCACATAGTTAGTAAGCATCCATTGTTGATGTTAGAACCAATTCTGGTTAAGAAGAGAAAGACTTAAGTAGTCACAAAGGACTAGGAGTGACATTAATATCCATAACCCGTGGTAGACAGTTTATGTCTCCACCATTTCAGAAGATGATTCTCATAGACAAAATATGCTCAAGAGTGGAATAAACCAATTGGGAGAGATGGCCCCCACCGCCAGTCAGTTGTCACATGGACGAGGTAAACAGACCTCCGCTGTCAGTTGTCCATATGGACGAGGTATAGCAGACCTCCGCTGCCACCGACCCGTTCTCAGTCATCGGTGAAAAGTGGTGCACCACTTAATAGAAATAATCCATACTCAATACCAAGAATAACACTTTCCCCTATTCCCATTAGATTTTTAACTGCACGAGAGCGATACCAAAACACTCAGTCCTACAGAGTGCAGAGGCGTAAACCCTCAACAATTAATATCCAATAGAAAGAATCCATTCCAATAAGGCTGATCAAACTCGACTCATGGTTGAAACATTACCATTATCCAAAGGAAGAATTACCACTACCAGATATTTTCCTATATTCCCAGTCACCCCACTAGATCATTAACTGCACAAGAGCAATACCAAAACACTCAGTCCTACAGAGTGAAGCGTAAACCCTAGGCAGTTAATATCTAGTGAAACAACTAGATAGGAGGAACCAATAACCAAGGAAGTTTCACATAAGGCTCAGTTATCACATCAAGCTCAGTTAGTCACACAACAGTTTCATTTGAAATCCATTCAAGATCAGTTGGTGTTCCAAAACATTCCATAAAGTCCATCAGCAAAAGTATCGAGTACGAGAAATCGTACAAAACATTCCATAGAGTCCAAAACACAACAAGCTGAGTACGAGAAATCGTACCTGGATAACGTTGTAGCAGTTCTAGTCAACTTGCGCAAACAATCAACAAGTACTCTGAAGAATATTAAAGGTAGTCTATCATCAATCACTTGTAGCCTACGTTAAGCTTAAATAAACTCCTCACTCTTATTTCTAAGTCCCAATTGTCTTTTAAGCCCTCACTTAAATGTTATGTATAACCTTTGACTTGTCTTAGAATGTTGTATACCCCAAGGTTGTAAGACCAAGGAATGTATTTTATTAACACTTGTTAATTGTTCCACCCTTATCCACTTTACCCATACTTAACATAATTCTCACATTAAAGACCTTTATAACATAAGTGCATTACATGTTATTCAACCAATCTTAGAATTTCAATAACAATTCTTAAGCTCGACACTTTTACTCTTACTTTAGAATAAACATCGTCTCATGACCTATAATAGGTTTATCTTAGAATACTATACTATTAATTCACAATGTAATGATTATGTACTTTATCAATATACCAAATAAACCATATGATAGTTCCCCTTAACTTAATTAAGATCTACATCTTGTATATTGGAATCATAGTGTTGTAGACACATTTTATTATAACTTAATTGAGCCACTAAACTCAATTATCATATCCTTAGTTCAGAATGACTTCCTATTATAACGTCTAATAATCTTGTCATAAGATGTTGAATTACCTCTCATATTGAAACAACTATATTATATTAACTTAGACTTATCGAACTCTTACATTTAGTATTCACAAGGTACATTATTTGCTTAATTATTACCTATATAATAAGGTGTTTAAATATAACCTTTTATGTATCCTTACTTACCTTTAATCTCCTAAATGTTTTATTTTTACACACATTCACTCTATAGACTATGTATAATCCTTTGTACTAAACTTCAATAAACTTAAGCCTTAAATACGTTTTAAATTGTTTTACAAAACCTAAGGTTTCAAAGGAATAACTAATAAATTAATTTCCTTTATTGTTAGGATGGACAATATATCTACATAGAGTAGAATTTATCAAAGAATTAAATTCTGGTTCTAAGTGAAATTGTTTATTTAACAAGATAATCTATTATGAAAATTCTCATATTTTATATTCAAAAACCAACATTATTCCCATTACCGTAAAGTATATCAATATAATATCTTATGTAACTTAGTTTTATCTAATAAAAGGTTCAAAGGTTTTAAGTATCAAATTCCATTTATAAACCTTCCTATAAATTCTCACTACTAAATACCTCACTTAATGTAACTCACAACCTGAATATGGTAATAATGTATTTTATATGGCTTATCTAATTCTAAGAAACTTAAGGATAATTTTAGATAAATTTCCAAATATCGTTTAATATAGAATATATCATAATCCTTTTAATGATTCTATCTTAAAACATTAAGTTATATTTCACTACCATAAATGTTAAGAAATGATTAAATATAGACTTACTAATCCACCTCACGTTTAGATGTAAAGTATTTTACTTATTTTATTATGGTTTATATAATAAGAACATCTAGATGTAACGTATTACATTTGTTTATCATTAATTATAGAATAAGATCTATTTGTACAACATTTATGTAATCACAATTTTTCCTAAGTTTTAACTTATTAATTACTTAATCCCAATTTAAGATTTACATCCTGGTCATTGACAAATAATACTATACATGTATTTTAATATGGTTATATATAAACCTTGGAAATTCAAAGGTAACTCTTAAGCCTAATACATAACTATAATTTAATACCACCTCATATAATATTCTTCTACTAGTATTATGTAGAGGTTTAGTTTAACTTATTAATTCCTTCGTATTATATTTCCTATAAGGTATCTAATTTTATTTATGTTAAATGTGTATATATTTATATATACTAGGATTTGTTCACAACATTATTTATGTAGTTTATTGTATTTAATTATGTTTAATAACTTTTAGGCATAACTACAACCGACCTATGGTTCATTAAATAAAGTGTTTCCTTTATTTATTTAATATATATAAGTGTACCCGTACTAGAAATCAACTAAGACATTCCCTATGTAACTTATCATATTTAAACTATCTTAGTAATACAACCTTAAACTGTATTCCACGTATGTTTCGTTAAGTATTTCTTTTACCATATCATAGGGTACTAGCTCTTATAACATTTAGTTATTATAAGTGTTAATTTAATTAGTTCCTTGTTTCACTCTAAGTTACTACTTAATTCCCTTTTTATAAACGCGTAAAAATATATATATTTATTCCTTAGTTTAATTAAAAATATTAACTCCCATATAATATAGTAAATAATGTAGGATAATTAAATTCCTTAATTTATATAAGTTTCTACAAGTAAGTATATATACATATATGTAAATAATTTCACTTCTCTTAAAAGCCAATACCAAAACATTTATAAACTTACTGTTATAAAATGTTAATTTAGTTTCCCTTATTTCCCCAGCTTAAAAGTTAATTAACAAACCATACTTTAATTTTTGGTTACATTAAAACCTTATATTATAGGTTATTCTTATGAAAAACTCATAAACACAATTTTTAAAACCTTTTCATTGCCCAAAAATTCCCAAATTTAATATACAGTAACATAACATTTTAGACATATTATAAAATTTTATTTCATAAAAATATCTTTTTAATTTAGCCAAATAATTCCAGAAAACCCGTAATTTGCAAAATTCATAACTTATGTTTAAACGCTCCAAAACCATAATAATTTACATCAAAATAAACTAGATTAAATAAGGAATCTATGGTTAAAATTCCAAGTCAAAATACATTCGGGAAGATATTTAAATTAACCCAACAAGTTAGGACTATATACTGGAATTTTATAAACTTATAATAATCATTTTATAGCACGATCTAATCTCGGCCGTCCAATCTTTTAAAACGAGATCGGACGGCCCCTGTACTCCTAGTTCATCAGCGAGTTTGAATTCCAACCCGAGTACTAATTCATCAATATCTCCTAATCTACAGAACGAAATCGAGTGATTCTTGTTTCTATGGATTCGAAATCGAATTTCGGTTCTATTGAGACCGGTTTCCCCAATTATGATGCAGTATACAGTGGATTACGAATTCAATTCGAAGTTAGGGTTCGTATTAGTTACAGAATACGATTCGAATGAAATCTTAACAAATTCTCCTAATCTAACACGTAATTGACTAAATTGAGACATGGATTAGGTCGGCAACATGACTACGAACAGCAATATCGGAGAAATTGACAGGAAACTTACCGAAGTGTGCGAATTGGGTGATTTCAAAATCGGAAATCTGGAAAAATATGAACTTTGAGCAGTTCGTGGTGCCAACTTCTAAGATCTATAACTAGCAGTACAAATCGAGTTAGGCTATGAGTAAGGGCTCATTGGAAATAACAAACTTAGATCTACGTATTGATAGCAAGAACTAATCCTAACTCGCATCACACAGAAAGAAATTGTAGCTATAAGTTGCGAGATTACCTTACAGTTTCGGTATTATTTTATGTGCTGGCGAAACCGAAACTTTAGACACCTTTCCCTTCCAATCGGTTGAGAATTGGCTTAAACCATAAACATGCAAGTTTTAGAGGAATTAGAGCTCTTCAAAACGAGCTAAAGAACATGGAATTTGGATGCGTAACGAAGAAGTTATGGCTGATTGAAGTTACCTGATTTGAAGAGAAAACTAGAATTGCAGTTTCGGTTTTTGCAGGGTGGCTACTTTGACTCGATTTTCCGGTTGACTAAGAATGAGTTAGAGTTTGTATGAGTTATATTTGTTTAGAGGGAATGTAGGAGAAGACAACAAAGAAGCCGGCATTGAAAAATATGGAGAGATGAGAGATGAATAAGATATGGCCGTCTAAAGTTAGGGCAAAGTACTGAAATCTGTTACCGAAATTCAAGGGATGAAATCGGCTAAGTGTTGGTGACCCGTGACAGAGAGACACGTAGCATCTTTCAAATTTTTGACTCAAAACTTCAATCTAGCATAACTTTGGCTAGGATGATCCGTTTTTGACGTTCTTTTTATCGATCTTCATGGTTTTCCATAACCTATTTATTGGTATAGGTTTCATGGCCTGGTTTGACCATTCTCAAAAAGTCAACCTAGCAAGGCTTAATAAGCTTTAAGGTTTCTAGAATTTTATATTGACTTTTATGTTTCAAAACAATGTTCCAACACTTCCTAAAATCTTTATAATATAGTTGGAGTGTTTAGAAATTTTCCCAAGATTTATGGACTTATAAATCTTATTAAATTCATAATACTATATAATAATATAATAATTAGGGTTAAATAGGAGAAAACCCCTAAATAAATTTTACAATTCCATAAATAATTTAATATTCATAATTCATATAATAATTTAATATTCATAATTCCATATAATAATTTAATACTTAATAGTATTATTAAAGGTTTAATAAAAGAAATCCCCTAAATTAATTTAAATTAATTTAGGGGTATTTCAGTATATCCCTCTTAAAAGAAACTTTGCCTCGAAGTTTAAGAAAATCAACTAGTAGGCACTCACATCGCTTCGGGTGTGCTAAGACAATGATAATTCCAATGAAATTCCATACCAATCCAATCCTTTATTTCCATCCATTTCCATAACAACATTCCACTCGAGATTACTCAAACTCAAAACGAACCAAGATATACCAAGACATAGCATGATGAAAATCAACAGTCACATACTGTGTCATAACTGAGTCATAATGTAAAAACCAAGCACATACAAACACCTCTCATTCTGCTAATACTGTTCTCCCTTTACTAACAATGCAACGAGTCATAATCCGGATGAGATAAGGAAGGAGGAGTATGCCAGCATATCCCCCTTAAAAGAGCTAAGGTACGCCCTCGTACCGCTACTAACGGCACAATCAAAGAATTCAACACCTTATTAACCAGCTTTGTTGTGAATTTTACCGCACCGTTGATTTTATCTATGATCGTTACATATATCTGTATCTCTTGATTGTTATGTATTTGTATTTCCTTGGTGGTTATAAAATTTTACATTATGATTATTATCCATTCATTTAATGACGGATACGAATTATATGTCCATATATGATCATTTATCATATCAATTATATTACCAAGCTATAAACTAGGTGTAACGTACTTGAGTAGTTTAACATAATATTCCTGATCATTTAATAATCCTCAATAATCTTCCAAAATTATCTTCAAAGGTTTAGTAGTCAACCATATGTTAAAACTCTATAAGATAAATATTTTCTGTGACTTTTCAAGTTGCAATTGTTTTTATAATTAACTATCGTATTTTAGACGATTCATTCAGTGTTTACTTTATAAAATTTATTATATAACTTCACCCAAGGCAGAATTTTAGGAAGTTCTTCCAAAATCTGATTCCTTTACCTTAAAATTTATATATTATTTTTTTTAAGGTAGGGACTCTATATAAAATTTTAAGTCAAATGAGCTAGTCTAATGAAAACTCACTCCTCTTGGTAATTATTTTTCTTAAGGTTTGTTCTATGTAAGTATTCTCCTGATTATTAAATCTTAGTACTCCCTTAGACAATGGTGGCTTTTGTAAATATCACACTTAGTGTGACTTCTAAGATTTTATCTATGTATAAGGTTAAACTTCTAAATAAACATGAGGATTTCCAAATCTTTAAGTAACTCTCAATTTTTCACTAGACACTCAATACTCCAAGTATTTAAGGCTCAATAATATTTAGTTTATTATTACTCATGTGTTTTCACTCCATAGGTAAGTATTTTTCACCAAGGATTTAACCCGGTAAACTCTTTACATGCATGAATTTAGTACTGGATCTTAATATACGAGTTTTGAACTATTCATTGTGGCTAGTAATGAAATATGCCTAGCTCAAGATTCCATGATGGTAACGTCTTACCACCACTTCCCCTCAAGTTCAACACAATCCATCACCTGCGTAGAAGATTATTTACGGTTAGATGACAAGGCTTGTCTAGCCCCTAAACTTCCAGAAGTGGGTGTGCACCCCCACTACTTTCAGCCTAGAAGTTCGTCGCACCAGGCACTTCCCGTAGGGTGTTAGGTTTATGTGTTTTCTTTCTAAAGTTAACATAGAGTTTTAATGTGTTTACAAGTTCAGATGTTGATCTTTTCTAATACGCTACTAGTTCTTGTTAGCTTAATAATTTTCTAGACTTAAGATTTATCTTAAACATTATCTTTAGGTAATAAATTGATACCAAGTAGTTCATGAGATTTATTTTCAAACTTTAAAGGAGTTGAAGTACTTTCACATAATATCAATACTAATTTAGTTATGTAAAGTTCTATTTGTATACTGTTTTCAACCAAAAGTATTCTTTAAAATTCTAGGAATTTGTGTACTAGCTTTTAAAGGATTGCATTTTTAGCAATGTATTCTCCATGAGTATGCTTTTGAAAAATAGCTTAATATTTGGTTTATCTCAACCAAAATCTTATCGTACTTAATATAGGATGTTCCAAACTTAAATATATATATTTCTATAGTTTATTGTTGGAACGGTATAACAACACATCACACTCAACAGACATTCACAAAAGAAAAGTGTGTAAAGGAATCGTTCACAATTCCAAAAAGGGTTAGGAGTCGTGCCTTACTGGAGTCCTCACTTCCCAATTCTATCCCAGTTCCCCAGTTTTAAGTGCACCTATAATCTAAGTATTTCACTCGGCTTGTTTCTCGGGTTCAGAGCGTAACTACGCTCTGATACCACTTTCTGTAACACCCCTAATAATAAAACAACAGCGGAAAAAAACTAAAGGTGCTACAGACCATCGGGCTCCAAACACCCGGTACCAACCTCACCAACTACAACCATTACAATTAACTAAGTTACGGTCTGAACTTCGAGAAAACTTAACATAAACATAACAATAATAAACACATTCGCTCTCCATAAACCTAATCCCATCCCAATCACTCATGCTCGTCGTGGCCACCTGTAAATCAATTTGTACCTGCAAGATGAAACCAAGCAGCCCACCCCAAGAGGGGTGAGTCAGTTCCCTGGAATGGAACTGGTACAATTCTCCAAAAACAAACTTATAAAACATAACTCTTCAAAATAAACAGTAACATGAAAACAAACACTTAAAAGTAAAATAGAGATAAAGCACTTCAAAACAATCAAGTTAAAGAGAAAAGAAAACAAGACAAAGATAGAGAACTTCCAAACCAAGTCATCCACTTAAGTAGTCACACCACATAGTTAGTAAGCATCCATTGTTGATGTTAGAACCAATTAGGTTAAGAAGAGAAAGACTTAAGTAGTCACAAAGGACTAGGAGTGACATTAATATCCATAACCCGTGGTAGACAGTTTATGTCTCCACCATTTCAGAAGATGATTCCCATAGACAAAATATGCTCAAGAGTGGAATAAACCAATTGGGAGAGATGACCCCCACCGCCAGTCAGTTGTCACAAAGACGAGGTAAACAGACCTCCGCTGTCATTGTCCATATGGACGAGGTATAGCAGACCTCCGCTGCCACCGACCCGTTCTCAGTCATCGGTGAAAAGTGTGTGCACCACTTAATAGAAATAATCCATACTCAATACCAAGATAACACTTTCCCCATTCCCATTAGATTTTTAACTGCACGAGAGCAATACCAAAACACTCAGTCCTACAGAGTGCAGAGGCGTAAACCCTCAACAATTAATATCCAATAGAAAGAATCCATTTCCAATAAGGCTGATCAAACTCGACTCATGGTTGAAACATTACCCATTATCCAAAGGAAGAATTACCATACCAGATATTTTCCTATATTCCCAGTCACCCCACTAGATCATTAACTGCACAAGAGCAATACCAAAACACTCAGTCCTACAGAGTGCAGAAGCGTAAACACTAGGCAGTTAATATCTAGTGAAACAACTAGATAGGAGGAACCAATAACCAAGGAAGTTTCACATAAAGGCTCAGTTAGTCACATCAAGCTCAATTAGTCACAACAGTTTCATTTGAAATCCATTCAAGATCAGTTGGTGTTCCAAAACATTCCATAAAGTCCATCAGCAAAAGTATCGAGTACGAGAAATCGTACAAAACATTCCATAGAGTCCAAAACACAACAAGCTGAGTACGAGAAATCGTACCTGGATAACGTTGTAGCAGTTCTAGTCAACTTGCGCAAACAATCAACAATACTCTGAAGAATATTAAAGGTAGTCTATCATCAATCACTTGTAGCCTACGTTAAGCTTAAATAAACTCCTACTCTTATTTCTAAGTCCCAATTGTCTTTTAAGCCCTCACTTAAATGTTATGTATAACCTTTGACTTGTCTTAGAATGTTGTATACCCCAAGGTTGTAAGACCAAGGAATGTATTTTATTAACACTTGTTAATTGTTCCACCCTTATCCACTTTACCCATACTTAAACATAATTCTCACATTAAAGACCTTTATAACATAAGTGCATTACATGTTATTCAACCAATCTTAGAATTTCAATAACAATTCTTAAGCTCAACACTTTTACTCTTACTTTAGAATAAACATCGTCTCATGACCTATAATAGGTTTATCTTAGAATACTATACTATTAATTCACAATGTAATGATTATGTACTTTATCAATATTACCAAATAAACCAAATGAATAGGTTCCCCCTTAACTTAATTAAGATCTACATCTTGTATATTGGAATCATAGTGTTGTAGACACATTTTATTATAACTTAGTTGAGCCACTAAACTCAATTATCATATCCTTAGTTCAGAATGACTTCCTATTATAACTGTCTAATAATCTTGTCATAAGATGTTGAATTACCTCTCATATTGAAACAACTATATTATAGTTAACTTAGACTTAACGAACTCTTACATTTAGTATTCACAAGGTACATTATTTGCTTAATTATTACCTATGTAATAAGGTGTTTAAACATAACCTTTTATGTATCCTTACTTACCTTTAATCTCCTAAATGTTTTATTTTTACACACATACACTCTATAGACTATGTATAATCCTTTTGTACTAAACTTCAATAAACTTAAGCCTTAAATACGTTTTAAATTGTTTTACAAAACCTAAGGTTTCAAATGAATAACCTAATAAATTAATTTCCTTTATTGTGTTTAGGATGGACAATATATCTACATAGAGTAGAATTTATCAGAGAATTAAATTCTGGTTCATAAGTGAAATTGTTAGTTATTTAACAAGATAATCTATTATGAAAATTCTCATATTTTATATTCAAATAACCTAAGATTATTCCCCATTACCGTAAAGTATATCAATATAATATCTTATGTAACTTAGTTTTATCGTATAAAAGGTTCAAAGGTTTTAAGTATCAAATTCCCATTTATAAACCTTCCTATAAATTCTCACTACTAAATACCTCACTTAATCGTAAACTCACATCCTGAATATTGGTGATAGATGTATTTTATATGGCTTATCTAATTCTAAGAAACTTAAGGATAATTATTCAGATAAATTTCCAAATCATCGTTTAATATAGAATATATCATAATCCTTTTAATGATTCTATCTTAAAACATTAAGTTATATTTCACTACCATAAATGTTAAGAAATGATTAAATATAGACTTACTAATCCACCTCACGTTTAGATGTAAAAGTATTTTACTTATTTTATTATGGTTTATATAATAAGAACATCTAGATGTAAACGTATTACATTTGTTTATCATTAATTATAGAATAAGATCTATTTGTACAACATTTTATGTAATCACAATTTTTCCTAAGTTTTAACTTATTAATTACTTAATCCCAATTTAGATTTACATCCTGGTCATTGACAAATAATACTATACATGTATTTTAATATGGTTATATATAAACCTTGGAAATTCAAAGGTAACTCTTAAGCCTAATACATAACTATAATTTAATACCACCTCATATAATATTCTTCTACTAGTATTATGTAGAGGTTTAGTTTAACTTATTAATTCCTTCGTATTATATTTCCTATAAGGTATCTAATTTTATTTATGTTAAATGTGTATATATTTATATATACTAGGATTTGTTCAAACATTATTTATGTAGTTTATTGTATTTAATTATGTTTAATAACTTTTAGGCATAACTACAACCGACCTATGGTTCATTAAATAAAGTGTTTCCTTTATTTATTTAATATATATAAGTGTACCCGTACTAGAAATCAACTAAGACATTCCCTATGTAACTTCATATTTAAACTATCTTAGTAATACAACCTTAAACTGTATTCCACGTATGTTTCGTTAAGTATTTCTTTTACCATATCATAGGGTACTAGCTCTTATAACATTTAGTTATTATAAGTGTTAATTTAATTAGTTCCTTGTTTCACTCTAAGTTACTACTTAATTCCCTTTTTATAAACGCGTAAAAATATATATATTTATTCCTTAGTTTAATTAAAAATATTAACTCCCATATAATATAGTAAATAAGATGTAGGATAATTAAATTCCTTAATTTATATAAGTTCCTACTAAGTAAGTATATATACATATATGTAAATAATTTCACTTCTCTTAAAAGACAATACCAAAACATTTATAAACTTACTGTTATAAAATGTTAATTTAGTTTCCCTTATTCTCCCCAGCTTAAAAGTTAATTAACAAACCATACTTTAATTTTTGGTTACATTAAAACCTTATATTATAGGTTATTCTTATGCAAACTCATAAACACAATTTTTTAAAACCTTTTACCATTGCCCAAAAATTCCCAAATTTAATATACAGTAACCATAACATTTTAGACATATTATAAAAATTTTATTTCATAAAAATATCTTTTTAATTTAGCCAAATAATTCCAGAAAACCCGTAATTTGCAAAATTCATAACTTATGTTTAAAAGCTCCAAAACCATAATAATTTACATCAAAATAAACTAGATTAAATAAGGAATCTATGGTTAAACTTTCAAGTCAAACTACATTCGGGAAGATATTTAAATTAACCCAACAAGTTAGGACTATTTACTGGAATTTTATAAACTTATAATAATCATTTAATAGCACGATCTAATCTCGGCCGTCCAATCTTTTAAAACGAGATCGGACGGCCCCTGTACTCCTAGTTCATCAGCGAGTCCGAATTCCAACCCGAATACTAATTCAACAATATCTCCTAATCTACAGAACGAAATCGAGTGATTCTTGTTTCTATGGATTCGAAATCGAATTTCGGTTCTATTGAGACCGGTTTCCCCAATTATAATGTAGTATACAGTGGATTACGAATTCAATTCCAAGTTAGGGTTCGTATTAGTTACAGAATACGATTCGAATAAAATCTTAACAAATTCTCCTAATCTAACACGTAATTGACTAAATTGAGACATGGATTAGGTCGGCAACATGACTACGAACAGCAATATCGGAGCAATTGACCGGAAACTTACCAGAGTGTGCGAATTGGGTGATTTCGAAATCGGAAATCTGGAAAAATATGAACTTTGAGCAGTTCGTGGTGCCAACTTCGAAGATCTATAACTAGCAGTACAAATCGAGTTAGGCTATGAGTAAGGGCTCATTGGAAATAACAAACTTAGATCTACGTATTGATAGCAAGAACTAATCCTAACTCGCATCACACAGAAAGAAATTGTAGCTAGAAGTTGCGAGATTACCTTACAGTTTCGGTATTATTTTATGTGCTCGCGAAACCGAAACTTTAGACACCTTTCCCTTCCAATCGGTTGAGAATTGGCTTAAACCATAAACATGAAAGTTTTAGAGGAATTAGAGCTCTTCAAAACGAGCTAAAGAACATGGAATTTGGATGAGTAACGAAGAAGTTATAGCAGATTGAAGTTACCTGATTTGAAGAGAAAACTATAATTGCAGTTTCGGTTTTTGCAGGGTGGCTACTTTGACTCGATTTTCCGGTTGACTAAGAATGAGTTAGGGTTTGTATGAGTTATAGTTGTTTAGAGGGAATGTAGGAGAAGACAACAAAGAAGACGGCATTGAAAAATATGGAGAGATGAATAAGATATGGCCGTCTAAAGTTAGGGCAAAGTACTGAAATCTGTTACCAAAATTCAAGGGATGAAATCGGCTAAGTGTTGGCGACCCGTGACAGAGAGACACGTGGCATCTTTCAAATTTTTGACTCAAAACTTCAATCTAGCATAACTTTGGCTAGGATGATCCGTTTTTGACGTTCTTTTTATCGATCTTCATGGTTTTCTATAACCTATTTATTGGTATAGGTTTCATGGCCTGGTTTGACCATTCTCAAAAAGTCAACCTAGCAAGGCTTAATAAGCTTTAAGGTTTCTAGAATTTATATTGACTTTTATGTTTCAAAACAATGTTCCAACACTTCCTAAAATCTTTATAATATAGTTGGAGTGTTTAGAAATTTTCCCAAGATTTATGGACTTATAAATCTTATTATTAAATTCATAATACTATAATAATATATAATAATTAGGGTTAAATAGGAGAAAACCCCTAAATAAATTTCACAATTCCATATAATAATTAATATTCATAATTCCATATAATAATTTAATATTCATAATTCCATATAATAATTTAAATTCATAATTCCATATAATAATTAATATTCATAATTCCATATAATTTAATACTTAATAGTATTATTAAAGGTTTAATAAAAGAAATCCCTAAATTAATTTAAATTAATTTAGGGGTATTTCATAAATGGTAAGAAACATTTTTTCCGTTTTTTCACCAATAAAATCTGATTTTGAAAATTATAAATAAAAGAAGAAAAGAGAAAGAAGGACTAAACTGAAAACAAAAATCACAAAAGTTGTTTGTCATTGATTAGACTCGAACCATTGACCTCTTAAATCTTCTCCATACCCCTTTACCAACGTGCCAATATCACATCTTGTCACATATTGCCCCTTTCTTGTTTTCATGGTATCACAACTTTTATGAACCTTACCACCTTAAACTCCAAAGATCCATTGAATGAAAAGACACCACTTTACCCTTAGCCATGCACCGACCCTAGAAAAACCTTGTTCATGTTTAAAGGAGGGTAAAGATTTTGGGGATAACACCCCTGTTTAAGTTTATTGTTCACAAAGTATCCCTGTTTATGTTTTGAAGTTCACAAGATACCTCTATTACTTAGGGGTATCTTGAGAACTTCAAAACATAAACAGAGGTACTTTGTGGACATTGCCACTAGTTGCGTTCTGTATATTATTTCGGCACCTTTTATAATGCATCATTTCTTTTACTCATAGGGAATCGATCAAGCTCTTACCAAGCAGTTGTACACATTAGGGAGACAGATGGATCTTGGTGCATTCAAATATCTGAGCGATATCCCATTGGAGTGCTGGGCGCACACAAGTTTGACCAAGAGGTAGCCATTTTAAACCCAATGCTTGTGGCATAATTGTTTGTTGTCTAAACCTTTACAACTGTCTAACCGGTTATGTGTAAACAGATAAAGTGTCCAGACAATACATCAAACTTTGTGGAGAGTTTCAATGCTACTTAGACTGTCCACAGGACTAAACCAATCTACTCTTTACTTGAAGGTATATACCTAACTATGTAAATAATCCATGCTATACTAGTTTGTCTCTGGTCATATATTATAAACTGTGTATGACAAGGATTCGTACTCAGTTAATGGTGAGACATTCAGAGAGACAAGAAACCTCAGAGGACTGGAATGCAAACAACATTTGTCCTGGGATTATGAAGAGGCTGAAGGCACTTGAAAAACAAGAGAAAACTATGCAATGTTTTGCCAGACCATCAGGATGATAAGGGTATTTCGTGAACTACAAAGCAAAAATAGAGGTATCTTGTGAACTTCAAAACATAAACAGGGATATTTCATGAACAATAAACTTAAACAGTGGTATATTATGAACTTAAAATTTTCAAAAAAAGTAATCATTCCAGAACGAAACTACAAATTTTCAAAAAAACGGGTCAGGAGCAAAATAGTCATTTTCCAAGGGAGGTTAACGGAGCATTTGACGGCCGTTAGCAAAAAGGGACATTTTGTGAATTAACAAAGATAACAGGGGTATCTTGTGTCATAGTTTCAAAAAAGAGTATATTGTGAATTACAAAAGAAAACAAGGGTATATTATGAATTTTCCCAAAGTGAAAAGACACAATTATTTATTTGTATGAATCAACCATATGCATTGATGATCAGTTGAATAATTTTAGGAGAATGAATGATCATGGGTTATGTGTTTATATTATGGTTTATGCACACTCGTACAAACGTCCTAAGCTTTTCTTTTTCATGCAATTCGAGCAGGTAGCTTTTGGAAGGCAAGGAATGGGAATTATATTCGATTAATTTATCAAGGGTAATTTTTTACTACATTCTAATGTATCTATAGATTGCTCCATATATGTATTTTTTGTGTAAAAACTGTATATTTGATATGTAAAAATTTATTAATACATACTGAGTTCTTAAACTGTAATGTCTGTATTTTCATGTATATAAAACTTTACCACTATAAATGTAGCCAAATATAACTACATATGATAATAGCTAAAAAGGAATAGGTTTAATTTCAATCAATGTTACTGATATGATGACATGCCCTTATCGTGGTAGGATTAGATAAAGACACCTGATTTGCCTTTATCATAAAGGCAACAATATACGCCATTGATATAAAATTATATATGCCATGGGTATACATAATATTAGCCATGATTATATATAAATAACAACCATCATATAAAAAACTATCTTAATATATAAATAATTGTTAGTAATAAATTTAAGTGAATCTTAACGTTTTTGAACAAAAACTTTCCTATGGTGGTTTTTAGGGTGTGTGGTGTAGGAGAATCCTTTTTTAACTCGTTTTATATTTTATAATGTCATCATTGACTCGACACATTTTAAAGGTTTGTGGTAACGAATTTAAACCGTTCACTACAAACCCTAAAATAGGTTTTCATTGTTTTAGCTTTCATATGGTGGTATTTAAGATCTATGCTGACTAACATGTTCGGCTATATGTACGACTAACGATCTTTTATTTATTAGTTTAAGCTTTTATATACAAAAATTGTTGCCATAGACAGTAAGATATGTAAGCCATGTATACATAAATATGTATGCCATAGCTAAATAAAATATTGGCCACGGTTGTATATCGTTAATATTCCATTGCTTATATAAAGAGTTTATGGTTTAGGGCCTTACAATGCTTGTATTACAAACCCTACAAATGTTTTCGGTATTTTTTAACTGATCATATAGAGGTTTTTATGGTTTGTGGTATAGGGTAATGTTGGTGTAGTGTAATCTTAAAAAAATCATTTTTGAGGCTGGTTACTGAGCCTATAGCTTGTATTCTGTCGCCAACAGCTTATGAATGGATTTAGTAATTTTGTAACTATAAATAACAAGTTCCTTAAAATATTATTATTAGTTATCTGGTGGCTATCAATTTTCATATATATGGCCAATATTATCCTATAAAAATGACTAACATTTTTTTCTCTATATGGCTAACATTAATACCTTTATGTAAAGGCAAAATGGCTGCCTTTAGCGTAACCACGCCCGCCCTTATCGTCCCACACAATCTAGGTGTCCTTGGCTTTAGTGTTTGTATATGTATAATTTCCTCTGTTCAAAAATATTTTTTTTCTAACTCTATAATAATATTTTTGAAAGTATATTCTCAATTACAACCTATTAGAGGAAAGCATAGTCCAATCTGCAGCCAGTGGACTTTGACGTTAAATAGTTTAGCAATTTAACCATCTCACTTTCGACCTAAAAAGAACAACTTAATGTAGCTGTTATGAACATGACTATATTGAAGAAATAAAAACATATTAATCTATCCGACGAAAATAAAATTGCATAACTGATAAACAATTAATGTTATATTCATTGAGTTACTTTTGTGTAATTAATTGATTTTGTATTTCAATTGATGATCAATTCACCAAAAAAAATTCACTAAGAGGAAATTATAACCGTACATATGCAGTGAAAACTATTCGCATGCATAACATTTAGTTTTCTAACAATATAATGAGAGTTATAAGAAAGTTGAAGCTTCTAGAAGAAAATGATCCTAAAATTTTCTATTGTATTGCTTTAGGTGTTTAATTTTTTTTTTCTAGTTTGAAGTGCATGCCCAATTATCCAACAATCATGGAGAATGATAGAAAAGCAAAGACTTACATAAGCATTACATACTTATTTACCCTTGCAAAATCCTTGCCTCCCCAAACCTTGATGGATACGTCACTATTATGTTTCATCCCTACTTTTCCCCTTACAAGTTACTATCTAAGTTCAAGGAAGTTCGTTAGAACTTATATAGTTTACCTTGCTACTATGGTTCTTCTTAAGGCTTGCTTTGGAAGGCGGCTTCTTCTATCCCAAAACGCTATCCATCTTGTATTTCCCGAAGCGGGACAGTCATGGGATGTACTCTTTCTTAACTTGCGTATGATCTCTCTAAGATTGCTAAGTGTCTTCCTTTAATGAGAGATGAAACTTCCAAACTATTTTCTAAGCTTTAACGTTTATCTCGCTTCTTGTTGCACATATTCATCTTTCTTACCCACTTTCAACGTTGTTTGTGCTTTTTGTGCTTTAGGTCTTTCATTATGGATGTTTATAGCTATTAAATTTAACATAGTTGACCTTCGATGCCCTCTGGGTTAGTAGTGGGTTACTTAATAAATTATATGAAGGGTTATGATCTTGGCTTTATAGAGGTAACAATTCTTTTTTGCTTAGGTCATCTTGAAGCAATGAAGATCGTGTCCATAAGAGGGCCAAATTGTATTTTATGTGAACTCTAAAAGGGACATGGATAAAACACCAAGCGGAATAAGAAAAACACATGATGATGGGAATCTTTGGTGACTTTCATGTAAATTTGTGATATTGGTTCTCTTAATGGAAGTTGTTTTATCTTCTCTTGTGCACATAGGACACGTCTGGTTTAAGCCACGTAAATCCTCCTGTGTACTTTTATTATTTTATTTTTATGTTGTAGTATGTTTGTCCTAGTAACCATGTTAATTCTCTGTTAGGCAAAACAGTAATGAACCTAAATTGCTAACTATTGGGCAGTAAACCCAATCATTGTAGTATAACAAGGTCGTATCCACAGGGACTTCGTAACTATCTAGCTAATTATAAGTTTAGTAGATGTGCAATAAAATATAAACAAAACTGCATAAATGTAAATTGGGTTTTTAAGATTTTTGGCTGATAACCGGTAATTAAGGAAAGCAATAAAGCTAAACTTACTAATATAGGATAGGTGTATACCTTAGATAGTAGGAATCTCCTAAATCACCCAAATATGCTCTCATTTTTACCTCACTAAGTTGTCTATTAGAACTAATGTAAAGATTCTTCAAATCTTGGACTAATCAAATCCTACCTAATTAATCACACCCCTTAATTCAAAGAAAGCCATAGTCACTAGATAGCATTAATTTCTAGCTCCTAACAATAGCCCTAAAGTTCCACTCCCTAATTTAGAGAAATGAAAGTCAGGGTTTATCCTCGATTTGTCAAAATCCAAGCTGAAGACATAATTTTGCAAGGAATCACAATAAATGCAATCAGAGATCAAATCTAAAGCATTAATTAAGCATTGATGAGGAGAAAACAACTAGTACAAAAGATGAGCTAGGTTTACAAGAGCAATTTGGGGGTTTTGGGAAGAAACCCCATCCCAAGGTATACAATGAGACTACACAAACATGAAGAAGAAAATAAAAGCAAAGGGATAAGAGGAATCCATTAATGAAGCTTGAAGGAAGGTGAGATTCTCTACTTCTCCTTTCCCTTTCCTCTCTTTTTCCGTCGCTCTGCTCGTGTTCGAACTCCCCCTCTCTTTCTTCTTTTTCTTTCTTTAAACGCGAGAGTCTGTTGCTGATTTTGCCCTGTCCGGGTATACATCCGACTAAAAGAGTCGGACAAGACACAATGGCACTTTTCTGTCCGGGAGAGAAATATATTTCCAGGCACGATTTGTGAGGCGTCCAGGGGAGATCCAGCGCATCCGGACCGGACGTGTCACAACTTTCCTCTCTCTTCAGCGTTCGGGCAAGATCCTGCACGTCCGTATCCGGACAGGGGCGTCCGGGACCCAGACGGGGCGTCCGTGACACCGTACTGAGTGGACTCGACACACTGACTTCGACCCATGTGTGGGTTGGTCTCTCTAGGTAGGTCCGCAACAGAACGCTCTAACTTCTTCATTTCAGCTCCGATTTTGGATCCGTTTGCGCCCACACGTTCCTCTCCTCGTCTACTTTGCTCCAAGCTATGTTATTCCTCATTTTTAAGTAGAGCTGATCAACACTAACCCGGCCCGACAGCCCAACCCGGCCCAATCCAAAAATAAAGCCCGAAAAGCCCTTCCGAAAAAAATTCCGGGCGGGCTTGGACAACAAATCAGGCCCAAGTGAAAAACCGGGCAGGGCTTCGGCAAAATTTTAGACCCACAACTAAGCCCGGCCCGGTTTATTATCTTATTTAGTTTTATAAATATAATATTATACTCTCTCTTGTTCTCAATATATGATTTTTGGTCCTTTCATTATTTTCAAAATATAACGTGTTTTAGGCTTTTTTCTCATCTACTTTCCAATTCTATCCCTCATCTTTTATTTCACAAATCTACTTTTCAAATTATTTCAATTCCCAATACAAAAAGTAAGGGCAAAATAGTTTGACTTTTTCCTCCTTAATTCTTGTGCATATAACTAGAAAATCAAGTATTGATAATAGAAGGGAGTATATATTTAATTTAATTTTATATAATACATTTTACTATTTATTTAAATTATATATAATATCTATTAATATTACATACAACATATGTACATATTATAATTAATATATATATTAATATTATACATAATCTATATATTTTTTCAAAAAAATAAATAATAATATTAAAAAATTATAAAACCGGGCTGGACGGATCTGGGCCTAGTCCGGGCCGACCCGAACAAATTAAAACCGGGCTTGGACAAATATATAGGCCCTTCGGGCCTAAAATTTAATGTCAGCCCAGCCCGAACCCAGCCGGCCCGCCCGTTTGATCAGCTTTATTTTTAAGCAATAAATGTGTGTAAACACCAATAAAACACAAACTACAGGAAAACTAGCTAGAGTGGAGAAATGAGCATGAAAAGTGTTGATTAAACGTATGAAACACACCCCTAAAACATGCTCATTTGGACACTCATCACACCCACAGGCTTACCTTTTTGCTTGTCCTCAAGCAAAACCAAACACCCAAGCAAATAGGAAATGCTCAAAACTAACAAGTACTATCATAAGTGTGGGATAAAATTGTTTGAAATAAAAAAATACATATATAAATAATTTTAAATATAATAATTAGAAAAAGTATTATATAGTATAAATAAGCTAAAATTTTGAATACAAATAGATAAAATAGTAAAGAGAATGATAATTTAATTTCTTAATAATATTACTTTATTTATTTTAATTCAAAAAATACCAAAAATCAATAAAATATATTTTAAACAGTAAAACTAGTAAATATTTAATTTTATTAATATTTTGTAAAAGTTGAACAAAATAAAATAATCTATATAATTATACAAACTTTAAAATTAGAAAGATTACAAAAAGTATTATATATTATATAGAAGCTACAAATTTGATTAAAAATAGACAATAATAGTAAAGATGTTAAGTCAAATTCCTTTGATTTTGATGATAGCAAACCAGTGTTGTTTATCTGACATGTTTTATCAAGTTTAGAGTTCAGGTAAACAAGTGAAAGAGTGGCTTAGCATGCAAGGTTGCAAGCGCACTCCGTTCGTGACATGTGCCCAACCAGTCGGGCACCTGTCTACAAGAGCTCCATCAGAGCTCCTAGTGCACCAACGAGGGGAAGGTGCCCAAAATCATTTTTGAGCATGATGCTTAACTAAATCATGGTCATTGAATATTTAAAAAACGAATGGATGGTCTAAATTATAATATTTATTATAAGGGTAGATGTCATAACTAATTTGTAATTTTATAAATAAAGAAAAATAACACTCCCCACCATCCCACGATGTAAAAACATTGTTTTACTGAATTTTTTTATTGAAATAGATGGTGATAGATGTCAAATTTTTTACGGAAATTGAAATGGAATGGTAGTTTGAAAAAACAAATCCCAAATTTTCAGCAAAAACAAATTATTTAAACATAACAAAGTAAAAATTCTTCTTAAAAATAAACATAAGAGAAGTGTTGAATTTATTTATTACTGACACAAGATTAAGATCAAACAAAAATAAACCCATTTTTTCATTTTATAAATTGTATTGTCAAAATTTAAAATCTACTCTATCATCAAACAAATCTACAACTACATTTTGAAACATTTACAATTTTACTTACATATCTACGCTTTTACTTTTATATGATGAATTAATAAAAATCTAAACTTCTACCAAACAAATCTACACTTGCATTTTTAGAAAAAAATTTATCCATATTTTAAACAAATTGCTTTAAAATAAGCAATTAGAAAATATTTTGACATGAATTCTTTAAAATAGAAACTAATAAAAGTGTAAACTTGTATCAAATATATATACACTTGCATTTTAAAGATTATGTCATGTACTTATATATTTACACTCTCACATAAATAAAAGATAAATATCGTACTTTATTAGCAAATTGATTAAAAATAAACAATTAGAAAATCTGTTAACAACAACCGTTTAAAATAAATATAAAAAGATCATAATTTTGCTGGGTTGTATTTATTTGTTGCTCTCTAAAATAATTTCACTGTACATTTTGAAAATTGTATTGTCAAAAGTCAAAATCTACACTTTTATTAAAAAAAATCTACACATACATTTTACAAAATTTGGCATTTAACTTAAATATGTACACTTTTATTTAAATGAGAAAATTCAAAAAATCTACACTCTATCAAACAATTCTACTACTACATTTTAAAAAATCTATCACTTTAATTAAATATCTACACTTTTAATTAAGTGAGAAATTAATAAAAATGTACACTTCCATCCAACAAATTTGCATTTGAATTTATAAAATCCTAGTATCATTTTACTTAAATATCCAATTTGAAAAAAAAAACAATAAACCATCCATTCTAATATAGATCCCACATTTAAGCAAACTACTTTTTTTTTAAAAAAAAAAATCCTTAGACATTAGCTATGCAACATTAATATCTCACCTACACTAACTTTACGTGAAAATCTCTAACCGTCTACATCTTCATATGCATAAAAGCATTGGATTTTGCCCTTAAAAATAAGCAATTAGTATTATGACACCACATTGAGTTGTAGGTGGTCAAATTAATCATCATGACGATGTAACTACTTAATTTGACTTTTAAATTCATCACACTGAATAACGAATCTAATCTTCGTCAAGATATACATTCTACGGGACATTATTAAGCTTGAAGTTTTTTTTTTGATAATTAGGTATGACTATTAAGCTTGAAGTGTAGATCCATAAATGAAATGTGTATATTTTTGTCATGAATGTGTACATTTTGATTCAAATGTATACACTATCTTACCAAATGTGTACTTTTTTAAAATGAGTGTGTACATTTTCGTCATGAATGTGTACATTTTGATTCAAATGTATATACTATATTATCAAATGTGTACTTTTTCAACATGAGTGTGCACATTTTCGTCATGAATGTGTACATTTTGATTCAAATGTATATACTATATTATCAAATGTGTACTTTTTCAACATGAATGTGTACATTTTCGTCATGAATGTGTACATTTTGATTCAAATGTATATACTATAATGTCAGATGTGTACTTTTTCAACATGATGTGTACATTTTCGTCATGAATGTTTAGGTTTTCATCTTCAATGTGTACATTTTGGTACCAAAAGTTTATGGCTCATTAAAATCATGTAATCAAATAACAAAAAATCTTGACTTTCATTTAATTCCTCTAACTTAAAAATCTACACTTTTATCGAACAAATGTACACTTTCGTTTTACAAATGTTACACTTGTAGTTAAATATCTACACTTTTGTCTAACGTATTTACACTTTCATTTTATCAGTATACTTTCATATTTTAAAATATGTTGTTTCATTTATAAATCTACACTTTTATCAAAAAATTTATACTCTTGTGCTGGTTATCTCTGTCCAGTGAATGAAAATATTAAAAAGTGAACAAACAAAATAGCATCTACTGTTCGTCGTCCATATACATATATTTCACATTAACAAAAAAAATACAAATGCTTAAAAATACTAGAAACAATGTGAAATGCAATAAAAGAGTAGAGAGCGTGAATTTTTTTTTGAAGATTGACGAGAGGAAGTTGGGTGAGAAAAACTTCCGTAAACTCCATATCCTATCAATGAGGGGAAGTGGTTAGTGGACAAAATGGTTATAGTTGAAAAAGTCTATTATACCCTTATTACTATTATTGATTGTTTTTCTTTTTTTATAAAACCAATTATTAAATAAATAAATACATGTACGGTTGAGATTAATGTTTTAAAAAATAAACTGTAATCTGATGGTTAGAAATTATTTGAGCATATGCCCAAACTCTATACCCATGGGCATGGTCCCCTTTTTGCTAGTGCACACGGAACTCAAGTACAACACAACAATGACTCTCAGGCATTAGACATGACAAAATGATAAGATACATCATTCAGCAACAAATGAACCGACACACTCATGCCTCCACATAAATAGCTAACCCTCGACAAAGTCTTACTCATTTATGAATAAGATAACAAGACAAGAACTGAGCTATAAAGAGACATTAATTACGAAGCATTAATGAAGCCTTATGTAGCATTAATGAAGCCATCAAGATCAGACAAGCGGATATCACAAGTGGTAACCGACCACCTGAGCTATTGCCTCCAACATGTCCAACTAGTGAGCGACACGTGTCCTGGCTGCATCAATAGTCAAGCTGAAGATCAGCCTACATTGAGTATAGCTATTCCGTTTGAGGACAAAGGGCAGACGGGTCCTAGAGCCTAGCTTAGTATAGACCAGTTGTTATAAGATAACACACTTATGTATATGTATTCAATGTAATGTTGCATTGAAGATCATCCAAGACACACGTGAAAAAGAAGTGTAACTAGTGAAAGAGTGAGTCATACAGTGTGTATCCGAGTGTGTGTGATTACTAGAGAGTTAGTGAGCCAAATCAAACTGTGTAATCAACTAAATACCTTGGGTATTCAATTGACTGACTAGTCAGGAAAGGTTGGGGAACCGTAGGCCTACTGTCAAGAAGGGTAGAGGACTTTGGTGATAAGTCTTAAACTGTCCCGGAGTCCATAGGTGGGGCGCAGGGAGATTGAGTGAATTTCTTGTGTAAAAATTCTCAATCGAAAAGAAGTTTCCAGTTTGTGTTTATCACGTCCTTCATTAAAACATTTCAACAACACGTCCACGACAAGTCGAGGACGTATCAGAAGCACTAGCTAGTTTCAAAAGAGAATGATAATTTAATTTTTTTTAATAATATTACTTATATATCTTAAATATTATAAAGAAATGTTATAAAAAGTCAAATTTATATAGCGTAATACTAAATTTAATTATCATTCACATTACTATTTTTGTTTATTTTTTGGAAACTTTGAAGCTTCTGTAATTTTTTAATTTTTTCGTTTTAATGTTTTTTTATATTTATATGTATTTTTTGTTATTTTTGTCAATTTTAACCAATATATTAGGAAAAAACTTAAATTTTTTCTAGTTTTACTATTCTGAATATTTTTATTATTTTTATGGTATTTTGTGAAATAAAATATGTAATGTAATACTATAAAAAAATTAAATTATCATTCTCTTTACTATTTTTCTTTTATTTTAATTTTTAGCTTCTATATAATATATAATAATTTTATATTTTTTATATTTTCAAAGTTTTAATATTATATATATATGTGTATTTTTTATTTTATACAATTTAACCAATATATGAAAACTTAAGTTTTTACTTTTAAAAATATATTTTATTATTTTTTGTGTTATTTTGGATTTATAAATATTAATGTGGTATATTATGAAATATGTTTAACAAGTAGGGGCATTTTGATCTCAAAAAGTTTATTAGTAATTAGTGGTAACTGATTAATTAAAATTTATTTTTTGTGGTATCCAAAAACACTTTTTAGAAAACTGTGGTATTTTATGAATTAACAAATTTTTTAGTGGTATCCTGAATTTTCTATATATTTTTTTATTATATTTTTTCACAGTCTCTTTCTTGTTTATTCTCTAAAACCAGAGTTCTTAACTAGATTCCCTCCCACATCTTCTCTTCTCACCTAATCATTTTCTTTTTTATTTTATACTATTATGGGTGAAATCCACACCACTATGAATACCCTTATATACACCATGAGTTACATGGGGTGACGCTTACTATTCCACGCTAACATTTTTATATAACTTCTTCAATTTTACTCACACACTTTTTATAAATTAATCAATTTTTAATAAATATTTACACCGCTATCTATGACTCATATTACTTTAAGTTCAAGTTGATAGAGTTAAGACGAATAATGTTGGCAATCACCCTCACTAGTACATAAATGATCCTTTTCGGCGTCATATTTTCAAAAGTCGTAACGTTATTGCTGAAAAAAGGAGGGGAACAAGAACATTTTTGGCGGTTCCTCTATAAAAAGACCCAAATGAGCGGACAATTGACTAATATTCATCCAACCCATGTCCAGGTATTGCAGGTTTTCAAGACCCAGAACCCACTTCCAGCTATCGAGTTCAAGTTGATAGACTAAGCTAAAAAATTGAGGTAAACTCAAAATTTTGTACGGTTAATTCTACGACTCATATTACATTTAAGGAAAACTGAAGATTTTGCTTATTTACAAATTACAATAGTTCTTTAAAAAGTTTTTCCGATTACACAAAATCAAATTTTAATTAATTATATGCCACAAATTGCTAACATTGAACATTTACAAAATGTCCCTATTTGTCAATACACATAGTTCTCATTATAGCATATTAATGTTTTTAGTTCACAATACTACTAAATTAATCAAAAATATAAAAATAGTAGAATTAACCAAATTTTAGTTTATTTAATATATTGGCTAAAAATTATATAAAATAAGAAATACATAAAAAGAATTATTAGAACTATAATATATTATATAAAAATTTCCAACTTAATTAAAATACACAAAAATAGTAATGAGAAGGTAAATTTGATTTTTTATAATATTACGTTATTTGCGTTTAAGGAATATTTATAATATCCAAATAATGCATTGTATTGGGCTAATGCTTACTTGAGTATATTACAGGACATGGACTGAAATTTGTATACATCGTATTTGGCTAATGCTTAAGTGTCTCGAGTATATTTATTGGGCCAATACAGAGATCAGAGAATGAAAGTGAAGCAGTTGAGATATCCATGACCTACGTGGCCTTTCTTCCGAGTCTGGTGATGCTTAATGCAGCATGCACATAGATCCAATTTCCTACATCATCAGCTAGTTGAAAGTAGGCATATCTCCACTCACGCTTCACAATCAGAACCCCTATTATCCCCCAGAATCCAGTTACACACCCCAACACGCTAGGAATATACAACCACAACCTTTGATCATGTCCATCGTCATCATCAGTTCCTGGTACTACTACTTCATTTGAGTCCTTTGGGTGGTTGTCTGTTGTGCATTTCTTAGGAAGTATATCTCCACATAGATTCTGATTCCCCAGGTATACAATAATTATTAAGGGTTTGAATCTGGTTTCCTGTAGGTATTGGGCCTTGAAGCCTGTTGTACGACAAGTTGAGATATGCCAAGGAAGTCAGTTCGGACAGGCTCGATGGGATTGATTCTGAGAGATGGTTGTTTGATAGATCAAGAGACTCCAAAGATTTCAATGTGCCAATCTTCCTGGGAATGGATCCTGTAAGGTGGTTGTGTGATAGATTCAGCCCAATCAATGATACCAGTTTTGTTAACTCAGTTGGGATTTTTCCTGTCAAGTTGTTGTTCGAGAGATCTATAATCACTACCAGTCTTAGGATCTTGGTATACTCCAAGGGTTTCCCTTTCACAACTTCTACCACACTCGCGTCAACCAGTTTGGCATAATAATGACAGAACAAAATCTGGGTCATTATATGATATGCCAACCATTGGTAATGCCACCATTGCACTAAGGTTGCCGATGCATCGTGGCACTGCTCCTGTCAAACCATTGTTTGCAAGGTCAATGACTTGCAGGTTGTCAAGCGAGCATAAGGACTCAGGGATTTCACCGCTGAGACGATTAGTTCGCAGCCTGAGAACAAATAGATATGGAAGGCTTGCTTTGCTCCATGGTGGTATCTTTCCAGACAGACGATTCTCACCGAAATCCATGATTACCAAGTTGAGACATGAATCATTACTCATGTACGGGAGTTCTCCTTCTAGTGTGTTGTTGTTCAAACTCAAATACATTAGTGAGGTAAGGTTCACTAACGATGCTGGGATCAACCCTGATAATTTGTTTGAAGACAAGTTTATTTTTGTCAGCGGAAGGTTTCCTAAACAATCTGGAATTGTTGCTGAAAATCTATTGCTTCTAAGGTCCAAGACCTCCAGTTGAGACATGTTGCAGAGTGATCTTGGAATTCGACCATTGATGTGGTTACCGGTCAATATTAAATTGGATAAGGAAGGCCATATGTCGCCAAGATCATCTGGAAGTGATCCGAACACACCTGTGTGAGACAAATTTAGTTGGGAGATGTCACTTTGTGTGAGAAGCCACTTGGGAAATGAGGCTTTTATTTCACAAGACCCTAGATTCAAACTATGGAGTTGGAATGGAGGTAGCCAGTTGTCCACCAACTTAAGGACCAGAGAGTTTGAACTTAAATCGAGATAATCTAATCTAGATAGATTAGTGAAGTGATCTTGATTAATCATGCCGTGAAAGTAGTTGTATGATAGATCTAAATATTCCAGAGATGAAAATCCTCCAAGGAATGCAGGGATGCTGCCACTGAAGTTGTTATTGGACAAATCCAGCCTGATGAGGGACGATAGATTACCGACAGATGATGGGATGACTCCAGAAATTGAGTTGTCGGAGAGAACAAGTTCTTTTAAAGATGTCAACTTCATGAAGCAGTCCGGAAGTTGGCCCTTGATATTGTTGAACGAGATATCCATACTCTCTAGAGGATAGTTACGACATCGAGTGAAATGGACATGGGTACTATTTGTCAAATCCTCTTCAATGACGTTGGTTGACAAATCTAAATATTTTAACCCACAAAGTCCCTGGATGAGTTTGAAGATACCTCCTTCAATGTGACTGAACCCATTGACTCCAAGATTAAGGTGTTCAAGCCGTGATGTCTTGCTGCTAAGCCAGGACGGAATGGATAAATTAAGAGAATTCCATGCCAGGTTGAGAAAAGTAAGAGAGGTTAAATTTGACAGAATGGGAGGGATAGGTCCTTTGAGATCATTCCAGTAGAGATCAAGATGCCCGAGGCTTGTTTTGCTTCCCAACCAGGGTGGGATTGATGATAGTGCATTGGATGAAAGGTCAAGGAAAGATAGGTGGGTGAGATTCATGATGGTGTGTGGAAGTGGATTTTGAAGGTCGTTGCCGCTGAGATCAAGTGTCTGTAGGAGGGAACTTGTTGAACTGTTGAGCATTTCTGGGAAATGAGAGTTTGTAAGTATGCAGTATTTAAGTCTCAGAGTTCTCAAATAAGTCAGCTTCTGGATTACGCTAGTCAAGCTGCCGGACGCTTGACTAGTATTCATATAACTCATGTCCAGGTATTGCAGGTTTTTAAGACCCAAAACCCAATTCCAGCTATCGAGTTCAAGTGATGGACGTCGCACAATTTCACGGTTGAGGAAGTAGAAGTTCAAGTGGAGATCGAGGAACTGGAGGCTTGTAAGATTGCCGAGGTGGTGGGGAATTTGTCCTCTGAAATCTGCGTTGGAGAGATTGAGATACTTCAAGCTGGTGATTGATCCGATGAACTTGGGGATTGGACTCCCAAGAAAACTGTTTCCACTCAAGTCCAAGTATCGCAAGTGATGTAAGTGAACCAGAGCATGCGAGAGATGCGAGGCTTCTAGTTCTGCTGCACGCAGATCGAGTTTCACAACATTGCATGTAAGGTTGTTGTTGTTGTTGGCTTCACATCCCAATCCATTCCAGTCGCAACAATGTCGACCGACCCACGAAGTGAGATGATTTGATCGGTCGGTGAGGCTGCGTTTGAATTCAAGTAGTGCCTGTATTTCTGATTGTTTGCAAATGCAACTGGAGTCGCATTTGGTTAGTAGTGCACTCCACATGAGGATCAGGGTAAAGGCGCTAGCCAAGAGATTGTTAGTTTGGCCATTAATTTCTGTGTGATTGCCTTTTTCATATATGATGGATGGGGAGAAACAAGAAGAATTAGCTGCTGGTGCTGGCTTGTTTAGTTGAGATGCTTATCTACAGAGTTAGACAGGGGACAAGTGAGTTATATAGTACACTACAAGTGCAGATGAATGGAGGGGTGGCCGGATAATCCAGTCCAAGTGATGCACTTCTCTCTGCGATTTCCCTTGAGTGGGTGCAGGAAAGTCAAGTGAGAAGTATACTGGAATGCGATGTATATTGGTCGAAGTCGTTCATCTTGGAAACATCTTACGCTTGTTTTGTAATGAGATTTTCTTCCTGTTCTGCCTTGTTTACTACTCCAGTCAGTAGTTCGGCCGTCCCTAGCCATTTCCTGATAACTTTCATTTTGTCACAGATTCACCTTTTCAAACACGGTTGAATGTATGCAGTCATTAGTCGGGGTCAAAGTCATTCATTAGTCGGGGTCAAAGTCATTCATTACACGTGCATGGGTTTTTCCACATTATAACGACCACATTAATGTGGGATCGAATATTGCAGTAAAATGATTCTATTTTGACTGTAATGTGGCAAGGAGTAGGGCATTAAAGGCAGCAGCGTTCAAGAAAGAACCATGAAGAGTCTACAGCTAATGATCTGGCTAAGACTGCCCATATGTACGGATGATCTAATTCTTGGTTAGAATGAAGTTTTTGTTTAGGTAACTTATCTAGTCGAGAGAAAAAAACAAAATTCTTACTACATTCGGCTAGCAACGTGACTGACCTGAAAATAAACTGTCGAAACAAAACGATCTACCCTCTCCGTTCTTATGAAGAACACTTCGATTTTGATCTTAAGTAGAACTTTTACACGCTAGCTTGCAAAACAGACATGATGTCGACTCTTTCTTTATTTTTGCCAACTTGCAAATTAACACAATTTAGAGCTTGGTTGTGGCTCTACGACAATATCAATATATGAGTTGTTACTCGATTCAAGCAATGGTAAGGACGAATATGTATTTCAATGTTTGGGAACAAGGTTGTACAAGTTGCAATGCATTCTATTATTTAGTTATTTTTTCCCGCTTTGAACAAGCAAATCATAGTAATTTCATAGTTAATTTTGTTTTTGGAACTATCTTTTCACCTGCAACGGAGGTGTTCGATGAAATCCCATTTGACTAATAGTTTTTTTAGGCTTTATAATGTATAAGTCTCAAGTGTTGTTGCTCTTCAGATCTTGTTTCTAAGAAATGCTTCATGGACTACTTGACTTGGCAGATTTAAGTTTCTAAATATATGTCCCCTAATATGGATGTCAATATGTCTGAACACTTCTCTATTAAGTTGTTGGTAAGTGCTTGAGTTGCCTACTCTCATCTAAACAACGGTGGATGAAACATAACTATGAACTGTACTCGTGCAGTGAGATTGAGATGGTCGTGTAAGTCTTCGTGTGAAACCAAGTAAGGTTGTGACAATTGTGGATGCCTCTAGTTATATGTTCACGTGACACCAATGCTCATTTCTAATGATATCAATAAAATTTTATGATCATACGACTACATTAAGCTATATTACGGAGTAGGTTTAGTAAAGTATATATTGATAGATATCATATTCATCATTTTAGGAAAAGAAGTCAATGATAAGTTATGTATTATAGATAATATATAGTGTAGATCTTACATTCATCACTTCCATATATATAGTCACGATTCAAAAATGATTCCCTCTAGTCAGACTGAACTACACCAGTGAATTTGGTTTCCACTCATCTTGATAGATGGATCCCACGCAGAGGTTCTTCCTCTGCTTGATATCTTCTACGCTTATAATCTCTTTTTCCCCAATCGTGGATCCTCCACCATTGTTTTCTATAATTGCTTCAAGTTCTGCTTCTGTATCGCAATCATTGCCTCCTATAATCCCTATCATTTCTGCTTCTGTATCTCATCGATTGTTTGCTATAATCATGCTTATGCTAGCTACACTGCCTCTTCATCTTGTGGAACTACCCCCTTAAAAACGGCCGTGGCTGGCATGCTGCAAGTCAGCAAACGCAGCACTGCTGCAGAGGGAATATGTGGGGTGTGGTAAATGTGGAATGACGCGTGTAAACAAAATAGCAGTATGAAACAATGTATACATACGATCCAGAATATGATGGTAACGTTATGTATATACCATATGGAAATATAATGGAATAAATGTCATTAATTTTTTGTATTTGTATAATGCATATAATCTAATTATTGTTTTCCTTGCAAACTCAATTACTTTGAATAAAAAGTAAATATTTTGTATTAGTAAATATTCTAATAATTATATAATTATTTGTATCATCTTAGTATGAATTTAAAAAAGCTAGAAGTGTTTTAAAAAGATGTGCCACAAATATATTTTTTAAAATTAAGGTTCTACTTGTACTTATAAACACCATAAAACATTTTACTTCAATTCGAAATACTTCAAATATGTACTTCAAGATTCTTTTTTTATAACCATTTTAAATATACTAAAAAAATTCAATCAACTAAGTTATAAAGGCTATAGAAAATTAAAATTATATTGTAGTTCATCATACTTTGAGCTCTTTTGAACAAGATTCATCATGGATACTTTACAAACCCCAATACAAACCTTCGGCATTTTAACTTTCCTATGGTGGTTCTTAGGGTGTGTTGTGTAGGGTAATTTTTTTAACTCGTTTTATACTTTATAATGTCACCAATGACTCAACAAATTTTAAGGGTTTATGGTTTTGGGTCGGTAGACCTTAAATCCTCCACTACAAACTCTAAAATAAGCATTCAACATTTTAACTTACTATGGTGGTTTTTAGGGTGTGTGAAGTAGGGTAATCTTTTTTCTAACTTGTTCTATACTTTATGGTGTCACCACTGACTCAGTAGATTTTTGAGGTTTCTCAACCCTCCACCGCAAACTCTAAAATAAGCCTTCAACATATTAACTTTCATAGGGGGTTTTTAGGGTGTGCGAAGTAGGGTAATATTTTTGTTAACTTGTTGTATATTTTATAGTGTTGTCACTGACTCATCAGATTTTTTGGATTTGTGGACCCTAAACCCTACACTTTAAATCTCAAAATAAGACTTCAACATTATATTCTTTAGGGTGTGTGAAGTAGGGTGATATTTTTAGCTTTCTTAGAGTGATTTTTAGGGTGTGTGGTGTAGGGTAATCTTTTTTTGTTCGTTCTATACATAATAATATTGCAACTAACTAGGCAGTAAGCCTTCAACGTTTTTTTGTCTTCCTATGGTGGTTTTTATATACACACAGATGTTAGCCATATACACCAATAATTTTATGCCAATCATATGAAAGTATATATGCCAAAGGTTTAGATAATATTATCCATGGTTGTATTGTTAGTATATAAAATCTACTCAATGCCAATTGCTTAATTTATTAAATGAATTGCCTTGAATGACGCTAAGTACATATTGGTCCAAATTTCTAGCATATATTGAGTAACATGTTCGGGTATATGTACGACTTACAATCCGTTATTTATTAGTAAGTTTTATGTACAAACAAATGTTAGCCATAAACATCAAGCAGTATATGCCATGCATACAAAAATATATATACCATAATTTTACATAATACTATCCATGATTTTATATCATTAATATGTAAAAACTACTCAATTCATTTTTTTAACTTTCCAAATAATAAGTTAACCATTTACAAGCGACATGTTAACCATTTAAGATTGGCAGGTTAACCATTTACGAATGACAGGTTAACCATTTCAAACGATAGGTTAACTGTAACACCCCTCTCCATAATCACGATATAATCTCTCACGTAGCAATAAATAAAACGTCTCGCAGCGGAAAAATAAATAGCAATAACAATACTCACTCGGGTGTCACCGGCCATTACTCGCCCATGCGAGCAACGAAGCCAAACCACATCCAACTTCCAACATAAACAAACTGCTAACCGCCGTGATAACGAGAAAACTCCTATACATCATACTAAGTCCATAAACCATAAACATCGACAAGTGAGCGTCTACCCAAACCTGAATATACATAACCTTACCATAAAACAATTCACCATCTTCATTGTCATATAGACAAACTCCATGTGCTGTAATAATTAAGGTAAAACTCCAATTACCCTGTTCCCGCTCTTCGGCTTCGACAATAATCAACAATCTGTAATGGTGTGGTATCAGCGATAGACGCTGAGTATGCCGGGCCTGGACCCTATTGGTCACTTAGTCATTTTAGCCATCTTATTATTAGATTGCTTTCATGCTTTACCATTTTACAGTTATAATCAATACTGCAATATAAATGTATAATATACATAATCATCCATCCAAATACTCACAAATATTTAACCATCCATCCAATCCAAACATTTATTTAACATCTCAAACAACATTTGTATATCGAACGTATCGAGTAACAACAATATAATGTACAATGTACAATCGCCGTAGCGTATACCATCCTTTATTAATTCAATTTAACCTGGCCTTCAAGGCCCCATCCATATGTACAATGTACATTCGCCGTGGCGTACAGTTTTCATATTTAATTTACCTTAGCCTTGTAGGCTCCATCCAACCATGTTTAATTAATACCAGTTGGGCGTCATGTTAGGACAACCCGATATCCTCACCATGGACAGTAGTCCTCCCGTACACACAAAGGTGCTCATTTCGCCAGAGGTCCGGAGGCCCCTGACTCTCTTATGTCTCGTAAGACGTCCATATAAAGGCCGTAGCCACCTGACCCACGATCCAGTTTGGGCTCGTTGGGTATAACCTGGAGCGGAATCCAATCGGAAACCCCTCAGTGATCACAAATGCGCAACCAAGTAGTTCGTAAACTACCGGGATTCCTCACCTCAACTCATACCATCTCTCTCATAATGTTTAAGATCTGCTCTTAGTCTTATGGAGAATAATTATTAATTAGCTGCCCAATGGGACATTTGCCCACGGATATCTATGCTCACATATTCAATTTCTCGTTGGCATAGCCCATTAAACAGCATAGGGCGGAGGTCTATACTAACGAATTAAAATTTTTGTTGCCATAGCCATTCAGACGGAGCCCCATTCTAACACATTTTTTTATCTGTTGGCATAGCCCATTAAAACAAAATCCGGCAGACCTTATACGCGGAGGTTTCTTAAAAAAAACTAAGGTTTTGTGAGTAGGATGGGCGGGATTAGAGAAAGAGGAAAGAGGTAAGGATTAAGGCGGTGCTGTCGAGAGTAGTCGCACACTCCATGCTCGCTCCAGGTTGCAGGCTCGCTCCAGGTTGCAGGCTCGCTCCAGTCTCCACCATTCTAGGTACGTAAACTGCTTCTATCTATTCACTAAACCCTAGATAATGAAGCTTAAGCGTTGGATTAGTCTATCGAATCACATTCAAACGAATTAGTTAAGTGAATCCCTAATTCTACCTCAGTTGCACTGCAAATTTCTTGTAGTTGATTCTGATTCTCATGTTCTCGAAACACATTCAAACAAATTAGGAAACTAGCTTCTTTCACACTTATTAATAAATTCAGTTCTGGCCCACAAACTCGTACACAAATTGTTCTGTTTTCGTACTTGTTTAATCTGATTATATATTCAACATTTGTTTAATTTTTCAATTCTTTCACACCTTCCGTTTTTGTTATCGGTTTGCAGACCATTTGCTAGTGCAAATTCCTGCTTTAAGTGGTGTGTTGTGGCCAGTCTCTTCAGATCCAAAAGCAAAAAAAAAAGTATAGTCAACATAGCAAAATCACACACACAACTGCTAAAATACAATACGCTTGTTTACAGCAAAATCTTATTCCATTTCACCTGCAAAAACGTCTATCTCAATTATATGCTTTATGTAGTTAAAAAAAATTACTCCTGATTGTTTTTTAGTGTGTGCGGAAGTAGAGAGGGAAATCGGACATATAGAGGGCTCAGATTCACCTTTAGTCAAGCAAGAGTGCAGAATAGGCAGGTCTCCGGCCTGCAAGCAAACCATTGCAGATCGAAATCAAACCTGAATGTTTTGGTTAATTTGATTACATATTGTTTTATTTATCAATCATAACTCGTACACCAATTCTTCCAAATCAATATATACTGCACATATTGACCCAAGGGACTGGTTGGATTTAGGTTCAAAACAGATGGAGTTCGACATCTGTCAGTTTAATTAACTAGTATGGCCTTTCATTTTGGTACTTGAATCTTGAATACATAATTGGTTGGTTAATTTTTGAGGTGTTTCTGATCTCAGTGGATTCTTGAGCTAAGACACCGTGCTCCCGGAGTTACAAAAATTATGGTTGGGACTAAGCTAGGTCTGGGTTTTCTTCTATTCCTCTACTTTTTTATCTTGGATTTCCATTATCTGTCTCTATTATGGGGTGTGATAGACTGATATCTTCATGGGTATTTATTTGTACATTCGTACTCAATTGGAAGGAACATCTTATCACACTCCAAACATGTTTTCTAGCTTAATTTCCGCTAATGATTAAAGTCCTTATTTTCTTCAGCCACACTAGTAAATCCCCTAATTCAACCTTAGTTGTGCTGCATCTCTCTCTTTACTAAGCTTTTAGCTTGAGGCACACCAGATATGTACTCTCCTTTTGTCTTTTTATCAAACCCCGGATGACAATCATGGGTTATGATGGTTGGCTGGCTTGCCTGTAAATCTCTTTGCCTCTGTTGGAATCGAGGAATATAAATCAAATTCTTGTTGTGATTTATGGCCGATTACAATACAAAGGTCTTGCTGAGGTACCTGTTGTGATTTACTTGATTACTATCTACTTATTTTTCATACTGATTTCAATTAATATTGTAGATTAGATTTCTTTAGGTATGGAAAATTTCCCCGGTTAAGCGTGATGACAATGATAGAAAATTCTCCTCAAATATTTATTATTCAATACCCTGGTAGTAGTGCTTGTCTGCTTGTGAATTTATCTGCGTGAGTACCAATCAATTTGATAAGTAATATGAATTAAATGACTATATTATAAGTAGTAAAAAGTAAGTATAGTCATTATTAATTATTTCATTATCAGAAACAGTTCACTTTAATAATAAAAAGTTATTATTTTATTTTATTTTAATACATTTTTATGGTAAAAATATTAATAATTAAACTACATATTATTTAATCAAATGGGAACTAGATTATTTTTGTTAATACCAAAAGATATTGAGAAATATAAAACAAGATATTAAAATATTTATTTATTAATAATTTTTTATTTTGATTAAAGTGTTTATATTTTACTGAATATATAATTAAAATTATTAATTTATATTTTGTTTAACTATTTAGTATGTGTATCAAATGAATAAACATGGGTGATCATATTGAGATTTGGAACAAAAATTATTGCATTATGTTAATATTGAATAAAACAACTATAATTTTTTTGGGAAAATAAAAATAAAAAAGTGATTCTCTTATATTAAAAACCAAACAACAACAAAGGGAATGAAGAAGAACCATATTCTGTTTCCAAGTTAAAACCAAACAAACTTTTTATTCAAGGGGAAGTGATTCTCTTATATTCTGGTTCTCTTATATTCATGACTGTTGCTGCCTATTTTTGTTCTATTATCTGCTGCTGCTGCCTCACTCTATTCTATTGCCTCCTATTGTTGTTGCTGCTGCCTCACTCTATTCTATTGCCTCCTGTTGTTGTTGTTGCTGCCTCACTCTGTTCTATTGTTGCTGCCTATTTTTGTTCTATTGTCTGTTGTTGCTGCCTCACTCTATTCTATTGCCTCCTATTGTCTACTGCTGTCTCACTCTATTCTATTGCCTCCTATTGTTGTTGTTGCTGCCTCACTCTATTCTATTGCCTCCTGTTGTTGTTATTGTTGCCTCACTCTGTTCTATTGTCTGTTATTGTTGTTTGTGGAGTGTATGGTGTGTACTGCTGCTACGAAAGGGAAGATTATTTTCCTACTTCTATGGATTTTTACTACTACTGTAAGGATGTTGCCAAATTGCTTCATACAACTAATATTGTGTTTTTTTTTATAAAAACAGATTTGAAATGGGAAGAAAACGCAAAGCTACAAAAAGATGACCCTCGAGATTAGGAAATAAAACAATTACTACAAGATATGATTTTTTGTTTGGCAAATGTTGTCAAGGTTTTTATCCCAAATTTCTCCCTTGAGAAAGCACTTGAAGTTGGACAATTGCAGGTATGTATCGTTTTTTCTATCACTTGTTTCATATAAATCTATAAATTATATCAAGAACTTATTGGAAGCTTTAAACTTATTGATTGTTAGTTGGATAAGGGAGTGGGTGAATATGGGGGTGAGTTTTGTTCTTTCAATGAATTATCTTTGCTTTGGTGATGATGTTCTGTTGTAAAGGGTTAAATTAATGCTGAAGTATGTGATCAATTTTGGTTTGCTCATCAATATGGTGTGTGAATATTGAGCTGAGTGCATAGAAGTGCCACTGTCATTTCTACACTCATTAATAATACTGTCAAATCAGCGTGTTTGCATTATTTATGTTAGTTGTTCACGGTCCAAATGATGTGTCACTTGATTTCCATGTATTTTCAAGTTTTATGGGTGATTATTAACTAAAAATTATTGTTAATATAATTGATTCTACCAGGTGTCATCAAGTGGTGCTAGTGGCACTCGCAGGACCCATCCTCAAGCAATCGAGATAGCAATGGGAACAATTAGTTGGATAGGAAGATTGTGTACTAGGGAGGTGACTTTTTCATGAATGAAGAGAGTACTTTTTGGATGTTTAGGATTGCTATGAAGGGCTGAACTTTTGGCCAACATTTAACTTATGTATGGTTGCAACTGATTGAAACATTATAGTGGAAACAACTTACAATAGGAATCCATATTTGGTTGTGGATGTTATTTGATGATTGTCAATATACCAAGCTACTTTTTATGAATATATATGTTAATGTGATTCAAGGAGGTTTAAATATGTAAATCTTTTATCTGTCAAGGTTTTGATATCATTAATATTTGAAACAGTTTATACTAATAGAATTTATACCAACGGAAACATCCGTCAGTATAGATTCAAATAGTCGTGATTTTTGCCAATGGAAATAACCATGGGTATATATATACTTTAAAGTGCCACTGGTACCTATTCCAACGGAATTATCTGTTGCTATTGTTAAGTTGAATCTGGTCACTGGAATACCATTAGTAATGGAAAAATCTGTTGGTATAGACAATTTGGGCTGCTCCAACGGACACAAAAACTGTGGGTATAGAGTTATCCCCACGCTACTAATACCAACGGAAAAAAATCCGTTGGAGTAGGTAAATTGGTGTTATACTAACGGATTTCAAACTTTTCCTTATGGAAATTATCCGTTGGTAAATGTCATTTTTTTTGTAGTGACGCATACCTAGAAGTAATCTAGGTTATATTTATGTTCGAGATCCATGCTCTAGAGACCGACAATGTCGTGACTCGTCCCTAAGTATTTTACTTAGGTTACCATATACTTAATATTAATACTATGGCATTATATCAAGTAACTGTCATGTCATCACAATAACGTATATGTATGTTTATATAAGTCGATCTATAGTCGACGTAGTGTTAGCCCCGTAGGACGCTCGTGCATAATAAATAATGCAGTAACACTTAAACACATACATGTAACCACACACATAACACACAAGTTATATCAACCAAATCTGAGCCCAAGGAGCTTCCTTAGGACAACTCGGATCAAACCCCTTTACATACCGTTCACCAAGACCTAGGATGCGCAGTGTAGTCCACTAGCTCGTCAAGCGTCCTTGTCTGAAGTATGATCTAAACGGTAATAAACTATAAGTCAGTCTCCATGACTAACTACATCCGGTATTTCCGAATAGTAAGTAACCCCGACAGTTCACCCCTGTTTTCTACAGTTGTTTGTTACGGGTTTCTCTAAACCGGTCGGCTTTGTTACTAAAACTCGTATGTCAAAACATTTCGACTGTTAAGTTTAATTCCTTATATTTCTTTTAATCTTATCCACCATCTAGTTTAGGTACATAACCTATAGTTGCATGTATGCATGCATTATTTATTATTGTATTATTTTCCACCATCAATTAATACATTGTATTATATTATTCATTACCTTTAGCAGATTATATTTGCATTCAAAAACTCATAACATATAGTTTGTAACTATTTTTTTTTAAATAACCACCACCATTATATTATATGGTTTCCAACCATAATATATATCCATCCTTATATACATTATTCTTGTGTATGTAATATTTACCACGTAGGTAATTCCCATGAGTTTAATAAACTCTTATATTTTATGTTACTTTTTATCATCTTTTATTAGATGATTATTCCCATTAGTTGTATTATATTATACAACTTATATTAAGATTATTATCCTAACATGAGTAACATTTTTTGTTGTATAATTACAACTCCCAAGGTTTATTCCATAAACACCTTAGTTTATAAATCTCATTTATTTATAGTTCGTCACATTATTTTATGTGAATATTCTACTTATATTAATTCCATCTAAACCATATAATTGTTATGACATTTATAACATTATAGACCTTAGTCTAAAATTCATTTTCCAACACTTGTTATTTCGGTACAGCCCTTGAATTTATTTAAATTCTATTTTGACCACATAACATTAAGTATTGTTATACCATATACTAATATCATATAATATGATATTTTTATTTCCTTTAATTTATAACCTATAGTTTTTATACAAAACTATTATATATTGCCGCATAGGCATATATATCAAACCTTATTTTTCCATAAACCATATTATATATACCATTTAATATAACATTTCTAACTTATAAAAAGGGTATACCTATGGTTATTTTTGTAAATTCCGAACAGCCCCAAAACTGTTCAATAATTGCCATTTGGCCCTATTTATAACATATAGTTTTACAATATCTTTAAAACCATATATTATACACATATCTTAATAAATACTCTTATATAATTCTAAAAATCTCCAAATTTCACCAAAGGGTTATAAATATCCTTATTAACCCATATACTTTCGGTATTTATAATTCCCCACCTATATTTCTCCAAAGTGTCATAATGACATAATAACTATATATTATGCATATATAGTTTATTTTAATTCCAAAATCAGCCCAATAAATTCCTAAAAAATCCTAATAGCCCATGGGTGTTTATAATACCATTTTACACCCTTAATTTTCAGTAATAACATATTTACCACATATGTTATAAAATTGTTACAATTAAATACATAACTTATTCTAAAACCTTAAATAAGTTATCTAACTTATTTAATTTGGTCAAAACCTACCATATGGTCAAGGTTGACCTCCTTAATATTTCCTTGACCATTAATTCCTAATAATTACAGTTTACACCCATACTTTCCAGAAATTACCATTTAACCCCCAAAACTTTATAAAATCTTATAAACTTTATTTTAAATCCTTTTAACCTCTAATTTTCGGCCTTATTTTTTAAAGCCCCCAAATTTAATTTAATTACACCTAATACCCCATTTTTTCGGTAATGCATTTTTACCACTTAAACTTAATTAAAAGCTTATAAATGCATAAATAAAATGGCCTAAAGTACATGGCCTTATTACAAACATTGGCTTAAAAAATTACACATAAATGTCCCAAAAATACTTATCCTCACCATATATTTTTCATTTAATTACCAAACTTCCACATAATGTCTTAAATTTGACAATTATGCTTGTTTAATTAGTTATAAAATTTATTAAACCATTTCTTAATCACCTAAGGTCAAAATAAGACCTTATTAACCATGTTCACTCACGGCATATACATATACATATGTATAATCACATATTAATGTACCAAGTGAAGGTTTAAGTGATTTATACCTTGTTTTAGCTTAGATAAATCCTTGTTTGGATTCGGCCAGCCTAGGATAAAATTCTCACAGCTTCTTTTACATGTTTTCAAACAGAAACCAAGGCATAGTTAGTCTCCAAGCAAGATCTAACCATAAGAAGTGT
This sequence comes from Limonium bicolor, assembly GCA_023374045.1. NCBI lineage: Eukaryota > Viridiplantae > Streptophyta > Magnoliopsida > Caryophyllales > Plumbaginaceae > Limonium > Limonium bicolor. Next base: position 59,305,223 of record CM041779.1, on the reverse strand, counting down.
TTTAATGTATATTTCAAGGTAAGATTTACCTTAGAACACAAGGTAATATGGAAGGTCTTCGGCCTGTTTATACAGAGGGTAAAGAGCATCAAAAGATCTACTAAACCAAGGCTTAAAACCGGTATAACTTAGATTCGGAGATGGCTAATTTTTTACCTTGTTAAAAGTGCCAAAAATGGTGTTTTGGCTTGGATCTAGCTACTCCTTGTAGATCTTGGTATACCAACTAAATACACATGAAAAGGAGAAGAAAATAAGGCTAGGGAACCAAGGTTTACAACCGAAATTCACAAGGAAGAAGATATATGTGCTTAAAGCACATTTTTACCTTAAATGGTCAAAACTTGAACTTTTCTCCTTAGATCTTGTTACAGCCGAAAATGATCCTTCCTTTAACCTCTAAAACACTCTACATAAATGTATAGAAAAGGTTGGAGTCTAGATCAATGGAAAAAGGAAAGAAAGATGAAGAAAATGGACATTTTTATGCCTTAGGAGCTTACCTAGAGCAAGAGCTCTCATCAATGGTGCTTGGTTACTTACCTACGGTCAAGGAGGAGCCAATGAGAGGGTTTGGCAAGGAGTCTCACGGCTGGAATGGAGACTAATGAGGAAGGTAAGCTAATTTAGTCTTAAAGTCATTTTTTTGCTTATTTTATGATTTTAATGACTTGATGACTCATCAAGGATTGATTGGTGTTGCTTAATCGGTGGAGACAAGGACAAGAGGCAGCCGGCCATGATAGGAGTAGTGGGTGAATAATTTGTACATAATTGATTCAATTATGGAGTAATAATGTTACTTTAACCAATTATTGAAAGTGAGTCATCATCCATTGCCTTTGTTGGCTTGGAGACAACCGTATAACAAGGAGAAAGGAGGCTCCAAATCGGCAGCATTCACATGGGTAAGCAAGTGGTAAGCTCACTTTATGTTTTATATGTTAAAGTTCACTTTTTCTTATTTTATGCAAAAGTAAAGAGGTATATTTAATTGTCACATGGAAATTGTCACATGGTCTGTTAGGAGGCTTGCTTCACCGATTTTATGTGGTCCAATTCGTGGTCAATGGTCAACATTGACCAACTTAGTCAATGTTGACCCAAACGGGCCCCCTTTTAGGGTTTTATTAATATTTTAATATTAAATTTGTAAACTTCTGGAATTAAATTCCTAATATGATATAATATGATATATTATCATATTTAAAGGTAATTATAACCTTTTAGCCCATTTAAAACCAATTTAGAAGGCAATTACACAAAAATGTGCTTTAAGGAGTTTTAGTGCACATTTTGTGTCTCAAGGAGTTTCCGAGCTTGGTTTTCTTTGACAACGGTTTTTTTGTGTCCTTACATGATATTTGATCATGGTATCCAATTTTATATCAATTAGAGGTCATTAGACCTTTAAGGTTTCTTAGAGCACATTTTTGCCCTACTTGACCTTGAAGCATGAAAATGCTTGTTCTTTGTGTAGGAGTGTTGCACAACAATTGTAATATGTTTAGTAATGTGTTAATAAGCTTAGGACAAATTTTTAGGTCCTAAGAAGTTCATTTGGGTATTTATTTACCCTAAACAGTCAAAGGGTGCAACAACTTGCTTTGTGTTGACCACTGTTGTTCTTAGTTGACTTTTAAGGCATGTTTAGGACTTAATCAGTGTGATTAGATATTTAATCCATGTTTTATTAATTTTGGGTATTTCAATCTACCCCCCTTAAAAAGACTTCGTCCCGAAGTCGCTTAATCAAATAGGTAAGTATATAAATGTATAACTACCCATTATTCCCATAATGTATATCTATGTGATATATCATTTACACACATCGTATTGTGCTTATACAGCACATAGCCATCACTTTGTGGCGTTAGTTCAATCATATATGGATATAGGTGATCCATCAACACCACCATTTCCTATCAGTTCTACAAACCCTGACACCCTCCCCGAGGTGTCCATAACACATCATCGTTCCACATTCCATATCTAATGATTCATTTCGTATCTAGGCGATACCATATGCAATCATCCTACAAAGCAATATAAATATATATATCACAAGTAGCATAAGAAAAGTACTACACACATGGGTGTAAATACAACATTCAAACAAGTATCTCATAAGGTACATACATACAAGTGCACATTACACAAAACAAACCAAACAACGTACGCCCCGCGTACCAAACATAACCAACAAAGCCCATTCATTGTATGCCATGCATACGTAACAATTCACTGTATGCCATGCATACTAAACAAACAAACCTCGTATGCCCCGCACACCACCAATTCTTTGTATGCAATGCATACGAAACTAACAAAACTTAGTGCACACACGTGCACAGCCAAGAGGCTCTTTCCCCCTTAAAAAGGGTTACGCCCCCGTACCCCACAAGTATACAACAGCCGCTCAACAAGGAGCGCTGGATACTTGGCTCTCAAAGAGTTCTCCAACTCGTGGATTATCCTCATATCAGAGAGACGGGTATGACTCTAGCCTTTCTAGGCTCCACAATACATAAAGGGTGAGGCACTAAACTATTGTGCTCTCTCCCAAGTTTGTTCTAATGGGCCCACTCGCTCCGTATGAGGTGCAGACCCATGAACATAGGCTCAATTGCCTCTTTTCATTGCTGTGTATCCTCTCATTAAGATCACTAGCGTACATGCGTGTGTCATCTCTTACTGATATTCAGCTTGAGATATAATATGACATTGGCTATTGTTAGTACTTAGTGCTCTTTGCACCTGTCTTGTAATACGAAGACGTACCAGCCTATATGTCCACAGAGATGATGATTGTCATCCGTGTCTCCTGGTGTTTTTGTTCCGGAGTAACACACTGTTGTAGTTCTCTTCTTTTTTTTTACACACTCGTATTGATATCCATTGCATCTTCCTGTATTCCCACTAGATTAATAACTGCACAAGTGCAATACCAAAACACTCAGTCCTACAGAGTGTAGAGGCGTAAACTCTCAGCAGCTAATATCTAATGAGTCAAACAGATAAGGTGAGCGAATTATCATGAGAGTGGTACATTCCAAGTCCATTATTCCTTCTTAAGGTATCTGCTATTATATAGCTTTGTCTTTTATCCTTGCGTAGTCACGCGTTTATGTCCATATCATCTGGTAGATTTTCTCTGGATTGCAAAAGTTTGCTCGATCCTTTTGAGGGTTCTACATGTTATTTTTCCATAATGGGTTTTCCTATTTTTTTCCTTTTGGTTTCCTGTCTTAGTGTTCACGTCCTTGAAAGGTTTCTTTGTCTTCTCTGTATACTGTCTACTGCTCTTTTGTGTTGAAAGTTCTTGATTTCTCTAGCCCGTTAGTTTAACTGCGGCTCTTCTCGTCCATCTTCGAGGTAATCTGTCTTACTGTCCGTAGTACGGAGTTGACTACTTCTCGTGTTCCTAACACTACTTGTCTACTTGCATGGGGTACCGTACTGATACATTACTACTTACCCGACTAACTCATAAATAAGTCTGTCAGGCCCACATGCTCCTATCGGAGTGCGGTCGTCCCATGTCTCGTTTAGTAAACTGGTAATGTCTGTCACACGGTTATTGTGAAGTATTCTGTTGTCAATCTCCCTCTGATGGATATCCTGTTTTCTTTTCTCTTCTTCTTCCTTTTTTTTTAATAGTTCATGTTATCTGTTATCTTTTGTAAGTGCTATTGCCCTGGTGGCATCATTGGTAATTTGTCTCATAAGCCATAAGCCATAACGTCGGCTTGTAAGTAAAATTTGTGTTATATTTAGCAAACTTGGTCCTCCTATCTCGATCTCATTGAGTATTACTGTTGGGTAAAAACCTAACGGTAAATTGTTGTTGGGAGGTTTAATCTAACGGCAAGTATACCGGTCGATTGTAGCAAGTTTTCCTAGAAGAATCCCTCCAGGTTATCGAATCCAAGGGAGGCAGCGTTTTAGTTTAATTAATATCTAAATCGAAATAATAAAATAACTCAAGTAACAGGGGGATTTTGTTTGTTGAATTACTAGGTAAAGAAACAAAATGTAAATAAGAACAAGAGTAATAAATGCAAGAATAATAATGAGCAAAATAATGATATTTCTTAATTAATGAGAAGGGAAAATTCCGGTTTACTAATCCTCCTAATTCTTCGGTTCCTTTCTCGATGTGTTTACCAAAATTTAGATTAAAATCCCAGATCTGAAATATTCCACGTTCGGTCTCCCGCTCGGTGGAATCTAATTAACAGTTAATAAATCTTAACTCTCGTTACAAATTTACTAATTGCTAACAGCTTTAAGAATAATCCAGTTTAATGATCAGTTAATATCCTAGAGGAATTACCATCTCTAAATTAACCGGTATTGTTCCTGTTGTCTTTTATCTACCGCAGTTCTCACTTATAAGCAGATAAACTGATAAAATCCAGTAATTGGCCAAATCACAAGATTTATAAAAATAAATAAGGAACAATACTTTAATCTGTTAAAATGGTAAATCACAAAGAAATTGGAACCTTGAATTTGGATTACATAGTAAACCAGAATTTATATAAATTACTCAGACATCGGAGACAAAAAATAATAACAATAATCAAGAGATTAGAAAACGTCATCTAATTGTGGGACGATGATGAATCCGGTCTCTGGCTTCTGCTCCGGTCTGTCAATTGTCTGCTCGAAGAACTCTACTCTCGAACTGGTCTCCGACGGCTTGAACTCTCTGCGGCTCTGGTTGAGAATTCTTTCTGTCGTGTGATGTGTTTCGAATTCTCTCTTCTCGACAGACTAGCCTCCAGAATTCTGTATACTGGCGAATATATATATGCTCCTCATACAACCCCTTCGGTGCTTGACCATATATGCTCTATTAATAAATTGATCCAGCCCATCATTCCCTTACGTGTCTCTGTATACAAAAGTGAACTCCAGCCCCATACCATGCATGCTTGTCTGCTGCGCCTCTGTAAAGTCTCTGCAAATTATCTAGAGGAATCTGCTCCTCTGTATGTTTATTGTTGACGCCATCAATTCCCGTCTCGAAATAGTATGCGCCTCGATGTCTGCGCCTCCTGTCTTCTTTGTCTTGTACGGCTGTACTCCTACAGGTCCATCCCTCTGCATCATCATTCTCTCTCGCGAGTCTGTGCCTCTTCTTTCATGGCAGTCTGTGCCTTATCAGTCCTGTCTGCCCGGTCCAAGGTATGTACATACATACATCCATGTGTTTTAGCCTTCTTCTCGTGCATGGATTTACATGAATGTTTTTTTATATGAAAAGATCGATCCAATATCTTTCTTAAGCGACTAGCCCAGGACGGTGCATGTTGCACTCAATGAAAAGGATGGTAAAGCCCACGTCTCCTCTTTCATGCGAGCAGCTCTTAAAACAAAACCAAACCGCAGCCCATTTGATCAATGTCCATGCATGGATCGTAGGAAAAATCTGCATTGAAGTCAAAGTTGCAGTTATGTTCATTTTGTCGGCCCAGAAGACTTCTGTGAATGACTGCCCATTCTTCTGCCATTGGTCGGCCCAGTAGAAGACAGTCCCCGGAAATGTGCGTTGATGAGTATGCGTGAGTGTGTACACATTGTCATCCGAGAGTAATTACATTGTCCCGTCTTGATCGTTAAGTTCTCGGCACATGTATCTAGACCCTTTTCTTCAGTATTTTTACCTATTTCAGCATAAAACCACATGTGAGGAATAATCTAAACATTTAACATAATTAATCATATAAATAAGGAATTTATCATATAAACCAATAAAATATTAATCACATTAAGCGTGGAAATATAGATAAATTCCGCACTTATCAATTACACATATTCCTTTCCTCCCTGTTTATCCTGATCATATCTCATCCATAATTCATATTCGTCCCCTCATCCATGTAATTGGATGCATTGCAGATTGCATATAGCTTGAGCAAATGGGCTCTTCACTTCCCAACCATCCTCACTGACGGTGGTGCATCTACAAAGGGTATGCTTGTCCATAAGGACTAAACATTCATCACTGGTAGTGATTAGCATTAAATGCGGGTATACTCTGATGGTATTTGACTAATAAGCCATGTCTGAAACTTCTCGAACAAATAAACTGTTGTGGTTTACAATCACAGTGGTTGTATAATTCCTCCAGTTGCAGTGGTCGGACTAACGGTCCTCCCAAGGTTGCATAGGTTTCTAATCTCAGGGTTTGTATGAAAACGTTTGAAAAACATTTTTTTTTTGTATACATATAATAAAAACTAAAAAGTAGTAGTTGCAGTTGCAGTTGCAGCACTTGCTCTGTCAAGTGCGCAAAGCAGATGGAAATTCCAGTGGTTTGGTTGTCATAGCGCTTGCAATAGCAAGTGCGACATGCAGGTGGAAATTCTGGTTAAGTAATTACCGGACTCATTGACTCTTCGTCGTCGGGTATGGGCTACATGATAATGTAAGCTTTAACATCCTGTTCAAGTGGTCAATGACACACTCCCACATACTTATAACATAGTTCCTTCTAACATCCAAAGTAAGTACACAACAAGGTAAGCAAAAGTCTTCCACCAGCGGTCTCATGGAGTTCAGGGTACTCATGCCCTATCTACTCCCTTGCCTCTCTGGGCTCCAGCATCAGTAGATGTCTGGTCATCCTGACCGCCTCGTGGTACTCCAGATCCTCCAACTGAGGTCTTCTGAGTATTCTTTGGTGGCCTGTAATTACGGCTCTCAGGGTTCATCCAGCACTCGAATTCCCTATGGCCCTCTGTGTGGCAGCACCGACACTCGACTTTGCGGCCTTCGCAGTCGACCCCAGGATGGTCCTTCCCACAACGCTTACAGTAAAAATGGCGCTGGGGCTGTCCGGTGCCTGATGATAGTATTTAGTTTAAGTCAATATCTGTTGATATAAAGGTTAAGGTCACAATTTAACTTAGGAGGTAGGTGTTCTCACCCTTAGGAGGTGCAGATCTCAGAGACTTAGCATCAATAGCTGGGCCGGTCAACCGAAGGACGGGCTCTTTTCCCTTTGCTCCCTGGTGACCCTGTTGCCCTTTCTTTGGAAAGAATTTCCTGTTCAAGGTTTCGGGTCAGCATTCATAAGGTATTTAATATGATAAATAATCTAGAATGGGATAAGTCCTTACTTTCCCTTCTTTTGGCCATCGCCTGGAGATGCTCCTCCACCCTCAGACTCTCCCTCAGGGTTCTTCCTCTTCTTGGCCCCGAGAGTCTCTTCCCGAGTCTGGAGCATTAGCTCCGTCCTCGAGGCAACCTCATAACACTCCTGGAATCTCCTTGGTAAGTTCTCACAAGGTCAATTGGTAATGTAGTAAGTAAAGAATTTTATGGCTTTCATGTTAATACCTGAATGGTAGTGTAGAGGGTAGCACCCATCGCCATCTGAATGCGAAATAATAGTCCTCCCCGGAACTTCTCGACCTTCACGATCTCTGAGTAATCCACACCGGGAATGAAGTCCAGCAGACCAATGAATCGAGCGTAATACTCATCCACGGTCAGACCTCCCTGGGTCAATGTCTCAAACTCATGGCGCTTCTTCTGCTTAAGGTGAGCTGGGTAGTGTGGAGGGTGATTTTTCGGTATGAGGGGGGGGGTCTATCTAAATACGGTTCTTGACTGAAAAGCCTAGATCCTAGAAAATGCCATTATGTGGAGGGTGAAAACCCGTTATTCTGGCATCCCTCAAATACCTACCAAATCATCCGTCTTTCCCAGAAAGCATAAGGGGAGTGCAAGTGCGCACTACACCCGCTCTCGATGGGCTCCACGCGGACTTATGCCCTAAGGGCGGAAATTGACTAGAGTCACCACCTAGTTTGACCTAAGGAACTAGGAAGGGAAGAGAAGGGTTCTAAGAACCGTTGGTTGACTCTGAGATTGTTACCTATGGATAGGACTTATCTGGTCATGTCAGAGATTCTATGTGGGTTCGCACTGGGTTACACCCCTTGGAAGTGGCAACGACCACGACTTTTGATTGGTGCCCGAGGAAACCTCGATCTCCAATTGTCGGGATTGCCTTCTTTCAAAACCTTATTAGAGAGATTCAGTTAAAGCCAAAGGATAGGATTAGGACAAGAGGAAGGAAAGAGAGTGGATGAGGCAGCTTTCCTGCCAAGCTAGCGCCAAGAAGAAGAACGGATGAGTATAGAATGACGATTTGAGAAAAGTCTGAGGTTGAGTGAATATACAAGAAGTCTGATGGTTTGAAGTTTGTGGGAACTGAAGAAGGTTTGAGTGTTCTAAGAGGTATGCAGAACACCTAAGAGTGGGAAAAGGGTTTTTTGTTTGGAATGGGGTCGCACCCGGTGTGGGCTGCCTACGTACTCAACTCCTTGTTGAGATCAGACATTACGTAGTTCACGATTTTGGAGATGTTTGAAGTTTTGGATTTGAGGGGGTAGTTTGTGAGACGCTTGGGTCGATGAGACGTTTGAAACCTTAAGACGTCGAAGTTTGTGAGACACTCAAATCTGTGAGACGCTCGGGTCTGTGAGATGTTCGGGTCTGTGAGACATTTGAATCATTGGGATAACAAAGTCTGTGAGACACTCGGGTCTGTGAGACGATACAGGGTTGTTTGGAGGTGAGGTGGTTGAATGAAAAAAGGCATTTTGTTCGATGTGGGGTCGCACCCTGTGTGGGTTGCCTACGTACTCAACTTCCTGTTGAGATCAGACCTTACGTAGTTCAGGCTTGGTTTTTTGGAGATTTTGAGGGGTTTTGAGGTGTCTAAGAGGTTAGTCTGTGAGACTCTCGGGTCTATGAGACATTTGGGATGTTCATGTAATGAGAGGTATGGAATATCAAGGTCTGTGAGACGCTAGGGTCTGTGAGACGTTTGAATCTTAAAATGGTGGAGAGATTGAGGTGTTCGAGTCTGTGAGGCGCTCGGGCCTATGAGACTTCGGAAGCTTGAGAGAAGCTATAACTTGCAAGAGGATTTGAGTTTAAGGTGATTTGGAGTTTGAACGATGATTTGAGTATGTGAGGCAATTGAAATTTGGGTAAAGATCTCGCGCTTTTCGGATTTGAGATTCTGAAAGGGTTAAGGTTTTGGGATATTTCAATTTAAAGTGAGGTGATGGTGGACTGAATTGTTTGGAGGAGTGATTGTCAAAATTGTCTCTCTTAAAGTTTTTAAAATTGAAAATTCATTTTTTATTTCAAAGGGCGGATAATCCCGAGGGATTACCCTATGTACCCCTCGAACACGACACTTAATTAATGGTAAGTGCCGAGGCTCGAAAGATGGGGCAATGAATTTATGTCGAAAATAGGATTTAGAGAGAAACACCATGAATGAGATGTTCTCGGCCAAACCCTAATAACGTCTCTAACTCCCGGGTTTTAAAACTTTAAAAGCCGAAAATACTGAAATCGAGTGGAAGGGAGTTAGACGATTCTAAAATCCCGGCTGCAACAAGGAAGGTCGTTACTTCCCTAGCACCCCGCCTTGTAAAAATCTTGGCTGCAATTAGGGGAGGTTTGTCACCCCTAATGCCCCGCCTAAAGAGATCCAGACTGCGACACGGGAGGTTACGACCCCAGTGCCCCGCCTCGGATTTTTATTCGGGAAGGGAGACAAGTGATGTCTAACTAGGAGGAAAGTGTTTTGAAAGTGTTAGACATTTCATGTTCCCCGAAAACGGCTTATTTTTTTTTTTAGTTCGAAAAACTGAGTTGGAAAATGTTTGGAGTTGTTCGGAATTCTCGATGAATAAACACTGATTTTGAGAAATGTTCTTAGGAGAAAACTTTCTGTATATATGAGAAGAACTTTCTGCATTTGAGAATAGTTTTCTGTGATGTGAGAAGAGTTTTTCCTTAAAAATTTCACAAAATGGTTCCTTTGAAAACCTGATGAGATTTGAATAAAATGATTGTTCAAAATTTGAGAAAGAAGATTTTTTCGGATTTTTGAATTAAAGCTAAATACTGAGGAATGTTTTGGATTTTTGGAGTTTGAGTGGAATCTACAATTTGGGTTTGAATGGGATTGAGTTTGAATTGGATTGAATTGAATCGGGCTTGGAAAACGGGCCAAGTCAAAGTTGGGTCAAGGTCAACGTTTGGGTCAAAGTCAACATTTTGGTCAAGGTCAACATTCGGATTGGTCAATCGCTAGGTCAAGGTCAACATTCGGATTGGTCAAAGTTTGGGTTTGATCAAACTTGGACTTCATTTGGGCCTTTGGGCCAAAATGGGCTTGGGCCTCGAAATGGGTTTGGGCCTTGATGGGCTGGGCTTTGGGCCATGGACTTGGGCTTTGGGCCGAATGGGCTTAGTGGGCCGAGTGGGTTTAGTGGGCCGAGTGGGTTTAGTGGGCCGAGTTTGGAGATGGGCCAGATTATTTAGAGATGGGCCAGATTATTTGGAGATGGGCCAGGTTCAATGGAATTGGGCCGGTTTTGGAGTTGGGCCAATTTTGAATTTGGGTTTAGACTTATAAATTGGGCTCCGAAAGTAGATTTCCCAAAATGGGCTAATTTGAAATTTATTTAAAACTCTTATGTTGGAGTTAATGGGCTTGAGTCATATCTGAATAAAAATTAAGTGGATTTACAAGCGGGTTGGATTTTTGTTGATTGTACATTTTATTCTAAAATTAGGGGATGATTTGGAAAATCTTAAGGAAAATGGGTATTCCTCAAATGAACCGTGTCTAGGACCCGTATGCATTGAGGATACCCACACCTAGAGCTTTTCTACAAAGGGGTGACCTATCGGCTAACTAGGGCTTCCTAGGTATTGGGCCTCTATATTGGACTAGGTCCAACAATTGCCAAGCTAATCTATTAAACATATAACACAGATATATAATATAATACAAAACTGAAGATAAGCATATAAACACGAAATTGGAATCTCAAAGTTCCTTTCTGATTTCTTATTCTTTTACAAGTTCGTGTGGACCTAGGTATTAATCCGAAGACCAGTTCTATACTTAAATTTGAAGTTGTTAAGCATGTTTTATTGAGCGGTTGGAGATTTTGCGAACTAACAAAAGAAAGAAACTGACAAAACTATTTACGCTACTCAAATACAACAGCTGATCGAATTTGACACTTTTCTGCCTCTCTATTCAAATACAATTCTCGGTTATTAACTTCCGGTTCATTCCCCTTTCTTTTTCTTTTGAGCTCCACTAGTATATACAACCGAGTCAAAGCACACACATGGAGGGAGTAAATTACATAATCGGCCATTCATCTACCTTATTGAACTTAAACGTGTTTCAAAAACAAAATTACCAATTGACATCTAAGCAAACAAATAACGGCATAATTGGAGCGATATACACATTAGCCGTGGATCTTCCACAGCATACCCAGAACAACATGAAGCAGCAGTTTTTTTTTAAAAAAAAGAAAGCAGCGAGTAGCGGAAAAACGAGTTTAGAGCGGGGTACCGGCGACAGAACGAGGGGACTTCCGGTGACAGAACGAGGAGAACTTCTTCCTCTGTAGCTTGCGTTCACCGATTGCAAATTGTAGAAGGCCCACGCGGTTTACTCCAGGTTGAACTCGTGCACCAACCAATACACAGAGAATAAAGACAGAGAGTGAGTACCGAATGAATTAAAGAGACATGATAAAAAAATCTCGATAGACATGGGGGAAGAAGATCTCCCACCTTTAGTGCCGCTTCAAGAACTCGTAGACCCACAAAGTGTTTGTGACAGCGTGACGCTTCCTCTCTGTCGATGGTAAAGAGAACGCGGAGGAGCCCGTGCGTTCCTTGTTTGCGTGAGAAGAGCATGGAGATGGTGCTGAGTCTCCGGGTTTTTGTTCGCTGGGAGAAGAGAACGAACATGGCGCAGAGCAGTACGTTCTTGTTCGCCAGTAGATTGCAGAATTACCGTTGAGCAGGAATCACAGAGAGGGCAGAGCCGCACATGCATGTATGTTCTTTGTTCGCCCGTTATGATGTAGAGAAAGACAGGCGCATCATGTACGTTCTTAGATCGTTTGCTGAAATGAAGAGAACAACAGAGGCATGTGTTGTGATAAAACTACACGTTAATATATATAGATTTATGGCAAACCAATAGGCAAGTGCACCTATTCGGAGTAGTATAACAAGTGTCGTATCCACAGGGAAATTGTTCAATTATCCTAGTCTTGGTAGTTAATAAAAACTGTAAAAAGGGGGTTTAGCCGGAGGCAAGCTTGATTTGTTGTTGGATTAGTACAGAAATAATAAAAACAGTAAAAACAGGTGAATTAAGTGATGTGGATGGAAAATGTGCTAAGGAAGGTGAAATCGCCCAAATATAATTCAGATATTAATTATAATCCTGGTTTGCTCTTATTTGTCTGTTAAGAATTTATCTTGTGGCCTTCCTAAATCATAGATAAGGACAACTCTTAATTAATTCAATAGACTTTTTACAATCAGAAAAAGTCTAAAATCATTAATTAGCTTTAAGCGAGAATTCTTTTTATAACAGCGATGGATTTTATCTGCTAATCAAGGAGATAATATCTAACGTTTATCTCTCTTTGTGGTCTATTCTCTAATTTACAAAATCATTGAAATTAGAGAAACCGTAAATGCATAAAAATGATCAGTTGTTAAGCATTTAATAATTTAGAGAGATAAAACAAATATTTATAAGCAAACTCGGTATTAAAAATACGTCTGAATTATTTTGGGGTTAAACACCCATCCTAAGCACAAATATAAAATTACTCAGACATCGACAGAAATAAAAACATAGTAAAGATAGAAATAGTCATTATTTCAGAAACTGCTTGCGAAGAACGGGTCTGCACTCGCTCTCACTTCTGCTGCCTCTTTTCTCTCTTTGTAAAATACTGCTTCTATTTGAGTACGTACGTGAGTGAATGTGGTGAAGTGGTGAAATAAATAAAAGATGGAGAGTTATGGTGTTACGGGAGGAATTGAATGGAAGAGAATGGAGTGTGGTGCTGTTGTGTGATTTCTTTCAGTCTCTCGTACGTGGTGCAGTTTATTTATGGTAGAAGGAGTGGGTTTATATAGAGGCAGAGGAGAGGTTGATTGCAGATCTGTAGTGGAGAAGAGACAGAACTGAGTGGAGCTTGAGCTGGAGAACGCGTGAAAGGATTACAGGATAAGGGAGGTGCCAGTTGATGGAGTAGATGGATAAGTTGCAGGCGCCGCAAAGGAACAAGCAATTGGGAAGACAGTCGGGAAGAAAACCAGTCGGGCGAAGAAAAACCAGTCGCGACAGTTCTGGATCTGCGCTGCATTTTACTCTTGTCCGCGTAGATGTCCGCCTTCAGTTAGGCGGACGTCTCACAGTCTTCTTAGTCTTGTCCGTGTGTTGTCCGCCCAGTTTTATGCGGACACACCCATATCCGCCTCTGTGTCCGCCTAAGTTTATGCGGACACAATTCACGTCTGCGCCTATGTCTTCTGTCCGCCCTTCTGTCCGCCTAAGTTCATGCGGACGTCTCTATCTCTTGTCCGCTTGTTGTCCGCCTTCAGTTAGGCGGACGCATCCGTGGACACAAGTTTTTGACTTATTTTCTTCTACGAACTTTGACCGGCTCTAGATTCTTCGTTTGGACTCCGTTTTCTGAGCCGTTTGCGTCTATGCGTTCGTCTCTTGGTCTACTTTGCTCCTAGCTTGGTTTTCCTCATGTTTAAGCAATAAATTCGTGAGATAACCAATAAAACATAAACTAGAGGAAAAACATACGATAAGTGAGAAATGAGCAGAAAAGTGCTGATATAATATATGAAATACACCCATAAAACATGCTCATTTAGACACTTATCACACCCCCACACTTACCTTTTGCTTGTCCTCAAGCAAAACCATGTACCCAAGCAAGTAGGGAATGCTCAATACTAACAAATACTATTATGAAGGGTAGGATAAAGAAGTCAATAGTACATGATCTTAAACTTTTTAGAGGAGTGTGATCCATCACCTACTGGTGGCATAGGTGTACTCAGGGCAAAAATAAAAATTAGAGTTTCGGGGTATGATCCGGAGTACTTCAATGCTTCTTGATTTAAGGTGACTTTGAGAACTTTTACCATGGCCAACTTCTCTCAAGAATGGGCATTGAGGAGAAAACAAAAGGAAAAATAGATTTATGCATTTGTTTCACTTTTGCATAAGAGATGAGAAGATAATATTTAAGCATCAAGCTTTTGTATTTAAGAACACTCAACTCTCTTTGTTGGTTACCAATGGTGTCTCGCAAGTCCCTTATTTTATTATTATTTTTTTGTATTCTTCTTCTTCTTTTTTTTCAACAGAGAAGCACCCCTTAGCAATCCCTAAGAGAGAAAACAGAAAGAAACCCTGAGCAATAAAATCCAACCATTTACAGATCATTTGGTCACACCGCATATAAAATGCTCCTCAAAAGTAATCAAAATTTTAAAATTTTGTACCATTTATCCCACAATTCATAACAGTATTTATTCTTAAAGAGAACAACCCACATATAAAGGGTTCACGATATTGAATTGGACAAACGCAAGATAAGGAGAGAGATTAAACATTTAAGCACAAAATTCCACCGAAAGGGCACACTCCCCCACACTTAATTTGAACAATGTCCTCATTGTTCACCAGAAAAACAAGGGAAGGTTTCAGAAGAGCTTTTCGGTAAGTAGATAAAATAGAGATAACACAAAGGTCACAAATAAACATTTAAGCACATAAACGCTCCTCTGCAGTTTTTATTTAAATAAAAGCATAATTAAAGAAACTGGTACTCCCCTGAGATTATTTTTGCTAGCGTTAAAAGAGTTCCCCCACACTTGAGCTTCAGCCTCAAGTAGCGTAGCTTGGTTGCGGTGTAGACATGAAATTGCACCTGCATAAGACACTAGAAGCAACCATACTACAAACGGGGTTAATAGTTAGCAAAAACAAAATTGAAAGAGAACCTGATAATTAAAAGAGCATAAAAGCATATAAAAGATAAGTTCATCCGGGTTGCCTCCCGGAAAGCTGCCCTTCTTTAACGTCTTTGGCTAGACGCTACCACCATGAAGTCAGCCGGGATCGAATATGAATGTTGAAGTCGGCTTCAACGGGTGGGTGGGACGGTCATCATGAATTATTGAAAAACCACCCGGATTCTCATTATTTGGTGGTGGGTAGCGTGGTTTGGTATATAATTTTCTTTTATCCAGAGCTGCTACCATTTTGATTGTGTCAGGGTGCATTGTTTGTTTATCACAGGATTCAGCTAAAGCATTTTCAAGAGCATCATTAAGAATAATAGCGGATAAATTATCCTGCACAATAGAGTCGACAATGTCTATGGAAAAGGTATCTTCTATATGAGCGGGTTTCTTTATAACCTTGGACATGTCGTATTCTAGAGTTTCGTTATGCAACCTTAAAATGATTTTTCCTTTTTCGACATCGATCAGTGCTCTATCAGTTCTCATGAAAGGTCGTCCTAAGATTAAGGGTACCCTAGTGTCTTCTTCTATATCAATCACAATAAAATCAGCGGGGAACATGAAAGTTCCTACAGTAACAATCAAATCTTCTATTATCCCTTTTGGGAATACTAAAGATCTATCTGCTAATTGTAATTGAATAGAAGTAGGCAGACATTTACCAATCTTAAGTTTGTTGAAAGTTGAAAGTGTCATTAAATTGATACTAGCTCCTAGATCACATAGTCCACTACCACAATCAACATTATCAATGGAACATGGAATGATTGGCAAACCTGGGTCTCCAAGTTTTGGAGGGAGACTCTTGAGAAGCACTGCTGACACTTCTTGTGTAAGGTGCACAGTTTCCACTTCCTGCAACGATCTTTTGTTGGTGATGATATCCTTCATGAACTTTGCGTATATTGGCATTTGTTTTAAAGCATCTGCAAAAGGAATATTAATCGTTAGTTTCTTGAAGTGAGTTAGAAACTTTCCAAACTGTTCATCTAAATTTTTCTTTCTTATTCTGTTTGGAAAAGGAAGTGGGGGAAGAATCTTAGTGAGAGAGGAAGGAGTATATTCAGGAGGCTCCTTCTCCTTGGAAATAATTTTCGTAGGAGGTGGGGCTTCTTCAGCATCTTCCTGTTCTTCTTCTGGATTTTCTTGAGGCTCATGAGCTTGCTGTTCTTGGTTATCAGTATCATCTCGGGGAAGAGATGCGTTGAGCGGCCTACCACTTCTCAATGTCACTGCCTTGGCCTGCTCCCTTGGATTTGGATTTGGCTGACTAGGGAAGGCACCAGGTGGCCTTTGTGCAAGCTGCTGGCTGATTTGCTCCAACTGTTGGTTGGTTTGTTGTATATGGGCTTCAACCCTTCTGTTAGTGGCTTCTTGATCCACGAGTCTGGTATGGGTCGTAGTCACGAATCCTTTCATTAGGTTCCTGAATTCCTCATTTGGATCAGAAGAGGTTGAGGATGGTTGTTGTTGTTGCTGGAAACCAGGAGGGGCACCTTGTGCTCGATAACCTATATTAGAGTTTGTTTGGGGTCTGTTTCCCTGATAGGTATTGGAATTGTTGTTCTGCCCACCTTGGTTCTGATCATTATTTTTCCATGAGAAATTCGGGTGATTTCTCCATGGGTAGTTGTTGTTGAAGTTATTGTTGTAGGAATTACCGGGGCGGTTCCCTATGAAGTTTACATCTTCGTACTGATTTTTACCTTCACATTGATGGGTTTCATGGGGACCAGCACATATGGCACATCCTTCTGGTGATAGATTTGTAGGTGGGGAAGCTATTGTCTTTACGATTTTGTTTTGAGAAGTTGTTAGCTTTTCCACCATCTTTGCAAGGGACGAGATCTGAGCCGATAAATGATCTATAGACTCAACATGGAGTAGGCCTGCTGCTCGTGGTGTTCTTCCTTTGGATCTCGTCCACTGTCTTGTATTGCTCGTCATGGTTTCGAGAAGGTTCATCCCTTCTTGAGGAGATTTCATCATGAAACTTCCTCCTGCAGAGGAATTGACGAGTAGTCGGTTTCCATCATCCAGACCATTGAAGAATGACAGGCAGAGGGATTGATCGTCGAGACCATGGTGGGAACATTTCATCAACATATCCTTGAATCTGTCCCATGCGTCGTATAACGTTTCTCCCGGTTCTTGACAGAATGTGTTGATTTCACATATTCACATTGTCTTGTTTGTTCTACTGGTTGGATAATGCTAAACAGAAAATTGTAGGAAAACTATATACATAAAAAGAATAAAATACTAAACTAAACCTACAACTCTACTACGGGTAGCAAATAAAAACCCGGTCGGAGTATAGTGTAAATATATTACGACCGAGAGTATCGTACCCAAGGGACTTATAGAAAACTAGTCCTAATCCGGGCAAAAGCCTATTCTAAACAAGGGGGAATAGTAAAGGTTGATTCTAAACTAAGAAAATTAAATAAACTAACTTTGATTTGGGAGAATCAATGTAAAGTATCATATGACCAATGATCAAGGGTGGCAAGTCTCAAAGAGGATTTGGTCTCGCAAAATGCATATGCCGGGTGCCATGCCGGACCTTGGATATCCGGCATAGTCAAGGCCTTTGAATGTGCCGGATAACTTCCATCAGGCATGACATCCGGCATCGTACATTCCGTAAATAACACTTCTTGTTTCTTGGTCAGAAACAAGAACTCATTATCCATACCTGCATCGTGCATAGCCAATGCCGCGAATACAACCAGAATAATGGGGAATAAGAGATTAATCCAAACCTTAGCATTTGTTGTCCACTTTTCAGAACAACAATATTAAAGATTACCGAGATCCTAATCTATCCTACTCTTGCTTTGAAAGCCTTAAATAGGACGTAGAGATAAGAGAATAAGTGGGTGACTCATTCAACTTGCATGAAGACTAGAAACCTCCGTTAAGAAACTTGAAAATTCCATAAATGATCATAAGAGTTTTACAAGGAAATTCATCCCTAACCATAAACCTAACAAGGAATTCTACATCACCATCCACACAACTACAAGAAGAGAATACAAAGAGGGAGAAGGAGATGATCATAGCCTTAACCCGACAAAGTCTTCTTCTTCTCTTCGCGTGGATGGATCTGCAGAACTTCCTTGGACACCAACAATGGAATGGGGCGTAAATAGAGATGTGAATGGAGTGGAATTGGTATGTTGAAGTGTGTTCTCAAATGACCACATGGGTAGGGTATTTATAGGTGTTGGAAGTGATTCTATGGAAAGACATATCTTAAATGATGTCTTTCCATAAAGATACACCTTCAAGACATGTCTTTAGCAAAAAGATACCTTTTACCCTAGTTGTATTGGTATGGAAAGCACATCACCAAATGATGTCTTTCCATAGTGTCTTCTCATCCAAAAGACATCTTTCCAACTAAAAGACACCTCTTCACATAAGACACCTTTTCACCATGAGACACCTTTCACCAAGACACCTTTTCACCAAAAGACACTTTTCACCAAAGACACCTTTTCACCAAAAGACACCTTTTCAAGACACCTTTTTGCCAAGAGACACCTCTTCATCAAAAACACCTCTTCATCAAAAGACACCTCTTCATCAAAAGACACCTCTTCATCAAAAGACACCTCTTCATCAAAAGACACCTCTTCATCAAAAGACACCTCTTCATCAAAAGGCACCTCTTCATGTACTGCTAACTTCTGGTGAATTGAGGCAACTTTTTACTTGTGCCGGCTAGGATGTACCCGGCAACATACCCGGCATAGCACCTTTTTCTGCTCCACGCTTGTGCCGTGCAGGAGTTATCCGGCCTTATGTCCGGCATTTTGGTCAAAAGTGTTTCCTTGCAAGAAAAACATATAAAAACATAAGACTGAACAAATAATACACTTTAATACATAATATAACATAAATATTAACTACTTAACCTTATTTAGATAAATATAATCCTAAATCTAGTACATAAAATATGATAAGTCTGTGGCTTATCAAGGCCCTACACTTACCTTTTGCTAGTCCTCGAGCAAAATTAGATTAGGAAGGAGTAATTACTTATGCACAAAACAGATAGACTTTAGAATGACAACTAGATAAATATTCTCAACTATATGACTCTAATCCACAAGTATCACTTAAACCTCCTTATTCCATCAGAAACATACGAATGGGTATAAAAGCAAAGACTTTTCAAAACCGATCAAAAACTTTTGGGCTATTTTGCATAAGGGATTTTTGTAATCTCTCCTTTTTCCGGTTTCCATCATTCAGCTCTATTTTTCAAGAGTTTCTGAATGTGGCCAAGACACTCATCGATGGTTTTTATACTCAGCCCTATTTTGCAAGGGTTTCTGAATCAACCATGCTTTTTTTCGCATTGAAGAACGGGGAATTTAGGAGAAAAATAAAAGGAAAAACTCTCGTTTCTTGCTTTTATTCTGAGGCACTTTATGCAACCTCAAGGAATATAATGCTTTTCCTTTGAAAGAAGATTTTTTTTCTTTCTTTTTGTTTCTTTTTCTTCTTCTTCTTTCTTGTTTCTTTTTCTTCTTCTTCTTTCTTTTTTTCACAAAAACCCTATTTAAGATTTTCACCCAAAAGATTTTTCACAGTTTGAAAAGAGAAGAAAATAATACCCAGAAGTACATAAAGGAAGAAGTAGGAGAAAGATCATATACTCATGTTTAAATAAAAAGAATCAAGAAGTTAAAAACAGGAATCTACGAGTCATTAGAAAGCTTACCTCTTGAGAGAACAAGCATTTAATCATTTCTAATCTCATCTCAATCAAAAACATGCAAAACGTTTAGTGAAACATTGATTAAACACAAAACTTATGCATATTATAAAATAAAACTTATTTTTTAAGGGGGATCCCTGCCCTACACTTGGCAGGAACACTGTCCCCAGTGTTCAAAAGAAACAATAAAAATGAAATATTTTTTTTAAGAAACTTAAAATAACTATAATGAAAGCAATTAAAGCAATAACATAAAAATAAAAGAGAAAAATTAAATGATACGAAGGGCTCCCCTGTTTGATAGTGAAGGCGTGAGGAGGAACCGCCCTACACTTAGCCTTTTAGGCTATTTGGCATTATCTGAGATCCTAGGAAGGATAGTGACCGAATTCGCATGCTCCCGTGGATTGGTTTGCGTTTGGGATGGGAGTTGACCTTGCTGTCTTGGTTGCGTCAGAAGTTGCTGTAATTGCAACTGCAACGATTTGTGCTCCTTGCGAATGGTCGAGATCTCATTGTGAGTATCCTGGGTCTTATTCATCAGGGCTGACATCATGTCACGAAGTTCAGCCATTTCAGCTTCTGATGATGATGCAGGATGGGATGGTCTGTATTGCCTTGGACCTCCCTGGTAGCCGGCTTGACTCTGAAAGTGTTGAGGGGGTTGGTTCCCCTGTTGCCATGGCTGCCGATACCCTTGGTTACTCACATAATTGACTTCCTCAACATTTTGAAAGTCTGGCATATCAGGGCTCGGAGCGTGTGGTCGTGCACTAACCACGTTCGCCTGTTGAGGAGGTTTGTTCATTGCTATTTGCTCCACCACCTTCTGTAGAGCGCTAACCTTTGTGGAAGTTTGAGCATTGCTCTCCAACAACTGCTCATGACTTCGCATTAGTTTGTCAAATTTTGCATCGCCCTCTCCCACTTGATATAAACCAGCGGTACTACCCCTGGTTCCACCGGTGGCCCAATCCCTAATCTCTTCGCAAAGAGATTCAACCCCACTAAGGAATTGATCTCCAGGCTTCTTTAATATATCTGCACCAAGGGAGGATAAGATCATCGTCTTGCATTGATTGATCAATCCTTTGTAAAACAACTGAGATAGTTGTTCTTTGGTGAGGCCGTGGTGTGGACATGTGCGCAGCAACCCTTTGAATCTGTCCCAAGTCTCACAGATGTTCTCCGAGCTAGGTTGTCTGAAGTTGTAAATGTCGGCGATCATCTCCAGGGTGCGACTAGGGGGCATGAATTTGTCATAAAACTTGGTTGCCATGTCCTCCCATGTGGTGATGGTACTAGGGGTTAGACTGTGGTACCACTTGCTGGCGTTCCCCGTAAGGCTATGGGGAAAGAGGGAAAGCCTGGCATATTGGAGGACATTGTTTGTGGAGGTTAGGCTGTTTGTGTGTTGTAGAAATTTGGTGATGTGGAGCAAAGCATCGTCCGGATTCGTACCATCGAACATTCCTAACTCTTTGATGCACCGGATCTGATGATATGGCTTGAGTTTTTGCCATTCATCATATTCGTTTTGAGCGAGGAGTGGGAGGTCGATTGCTGGCTTTTGGCCTTGGTTGGAAGGCCTATTGATGTTGCGGACGGTTTGTGCTGCCATTGATGTAGGAAGTAGGTGTTGTTGGTTTCTTCGTTGACGAATGGAGCGAAGAAGAGTCCTCTCGATTTCTGGGTCAAAATTTGCTAAATCTTCAGGAGAATTCGTGGACCGCAGAAGCATTCACTTTGATAACTTCAGGAGGAGCAAGAGAAAACGTTATAATACTTCGTAATAATAAAATAAATAATATAATGACATATTAAAATTACGAGAATACAAGAAAAAGTAAAGTTTTGGTTATGCCGGACACGGTGCCGGGTGTATGGCACCCGGCATTGGACTTCCTCCAATACTGCCGGGTTAAGAGTACCCGGCGAGGTACCCGGCACATTCAACCGAAAATAAAATTAACAAATTAAATTAAAGAATCAAAGAATTAAAGAATAAAGAATAAAGAATAGGGTTTTACCGAATTTAGGACTTGGACTAATTCCAAGTCCCCGGCAACGGCGCCAATTTGCTAAATAGAAAATTGTAGGAAAACTATATACATAAAAGAATAAAATACTAACTAAACCTACAACTCTACTACGGGTAGCAAATAAAAACCCGGTCGGAGTATAGTGTAATATATTACGACCGAGAGTATCGTACCCAAGGGACTTATAGAAAACTAGTCCTAATCCGGGCAAAAACCTATTCTAAACAAGGGGGGAATAGTAAAGGTTGATTCTAAACTAAAAAATTAAATAAACTAACTTTGATTTGGGAAGAATCAATGTAAGTATCATATGACCAATGATCAAGGGTGGCAAGTCTCAAAGAGGATTTGGTCTCGCAAAATGCATATGCCGGGTGCCATGCCGGACCTTGGATACCCGGCATAGTCAAGGCCTTTGAATGTGCCGGACATCTTCCATCCGGCACTACATCCGGCATCGTACATTCCGTAAATACCACTTCTTGTTTCTTGGTCAAACAAGAACTCATTATCCATACCTGCATCGTGCATAGCCAATGCCGCGAATACAACCAGAATAATGGGGAATAAGAGATTAATCCAAACCTTAGCATTTGTTCCCTTTTCAGAACAACAATATTAAAGATTACCGAGATCCTAATCTATCCTATCTTGCTTTGAAGCCTTAAATAGGACTTAGAGATAAGAATAAGTGGCTGACTCATTCAACTTGTATGAAGACTAGAAACCTCCGTTAAGAAACTTGAAAATTCCATAAATGATCATAAGAGTTTTACAAGGAAATTCATCCCTAACCATAAACCTAACAAGGAATTCTACATCACCATCCACAACTACAAGAAGAGAATACAAAGAGGGAGAAGGAGATGATCATAGCCTTAACCCGACAAAGTCTTCTTCTTCTCTTCGCGTGGATGGATCTGCAGAACTTCCTTGGACACCAACAATGGAATGGGGCGTAAATAGAGATGTGAATGGAGTGGAATTGGTATGTTGAAGTGTGTTCTCAAATGACCACATGGGTAGGGTATTTATAGGTGTTGGAAGTGATTCTATGGAAAGACATATCTTAAATGATGTCTTTCCATAAAGATACACCTTCAAGACATGTCTTTAGCAAAAAGATACCTTTTACCCTAGTTGTATTGGTATGGAAAGACACATCACCAAATGATGTCTTTCCATAGTGTCTTCTCATCCAAAAGACATCTTTCCAACTAAAAGACACCTCTTCACCATAAGACACCTTTTCACCATGAGACACACCTTTTCACCAAAAGACACCTTTTCACCAAAGACACCTTTCACCAAAAGACACCTTTTCACAAAACACCTTTTCACCAAAAGACACCTTTTTGCCAAGAGACACCTCTTCATCAAAAGACACCTCTTCATCAAAAGACACCTCTTCATCAAAAGACACCTCTTCATCAAAAGACACCTCTTCATCAAAAGACACCTCTTCATCAAAAGACACCTCTTCATCAAAAGGCACCTCTTCATGTACTGCTAACTTCTGGTGAATTGAGGCAACTTTTTACTTGTGCCGGCTAGGATGTACCCGGCAACATACCCGGCATAGCACCTTTTTCTGCTCCACGCTTGTGCCGTGCAGGAGTTATCCGGCCTTAGTCGGCATTTTGGTCAAAAGTGTTTCCTTGCAAGAAAAAACATAAAAAACATAAGACTGAACAAATAATACACTTTAATACATAATATAACATAAATATTAACTACTTAACCTTATTTTGATAAATATAATCCTAAATCTAGTACATAAAATTGATAAGTCTATGGCTTATCAGGTAATATTTGCAAGGAATTTCTGGGCCAT
The DNA here is from genome assembly GCA_023374045.1 of Limonium bicolor. Taxonomy (NCBI): domain Eukaryota; kingdom Viridiplantae; phylum Streptophyta; class Magnoliopsida; order Caryophyllales; family Plumbaginaceae; genus Limonium; species Limonium bicolor. The sequence continues at coordinate 59,281,687 of CM041779.1, read as the reverse complement.
TTGCAACCATGTAGTGATTGATCGGGAGGGAAGACTTCGGTACCACCTGTTTGCTGAATCTGACAACGAGTGAGGAAATAGTTGTAGACGGATTATTTCTTTGACGTTGCCGGTTTGACCAAAGGAATTGCAGAAGTCTAGGAAAGACTTAATGATTTGGGGCTTCATCAGGATTCGTTCCACTAAATTTGCCTAGATCCCGGACGGCGGTGATGTAGTGGGTTTTGAAAGCCCATCGTCCGGTTTCTAGCGGTGTTAGTTCGGGGAGAAACTATGGCTGATGCCCTTCCTTCGTATCCGGTTGGTGGTAATCAGATAGGCACGGTGTTCTGGTTGATCTGGTTGATTTTCATGATTCATTTCTTTCTATAACTTCGTTATTAGCCATGTCTTGATTTCTCAGGTTTCTTCGTGTGTTAAATAAAGTACGCTCGGGTTCGGGTCTCGGACTGATAGGTGGAGACCTCGGGTTCGAGTATTTGGCATGCACAGAAGATAACTTGTGGTTTGTGAGAACTGCAAAATTAATTAGTATAGATAAAGAAAAGCAAATATATTGGTTAGGCGGATTTAATTTAACAACAATTAAATTTTTTTATGGTTATTGTTTAATTTTTTATGACAAAAGTAAAAAGAAAAGAAAATAAGTGAAACAAAAATAAACAAAATAAGTGCAGTTTAAGTAAACAATAAAATTAAAATAAAGAAAAGGACAGAATTAAGTTGCGGAATTGAAATGACAAGGGTAATTAAATGACAGAAATTATAAGTTAGTAGAAGAAATTATAAGTTAGTAGTTAGATTACAGAATTTAAATGACAGAAAATTAAATGACAGAAAATTAAATGACTGAAATTTAAGGTTATTAGTTAGTATACTGGAAATTTAAATGTTAAGGACAATGGAATTTAAATGTTAAGGACAATGGAAATTAAATGTTAAGGACTATGGTAATTAAATGTTAAGGACAATGGAAATTAAATGTTAAGGACAATGGAAATTAAATGACAATAATATTAAGAAGTCAGAAGTCAGATGTCCAAAGTCAGAAGTCAAATGTCCGAAGTCAGATGTCCGAAATTAGATGTCCGAAATTAGATTAACAACAAAATAGTATAAACAAAATATTACAGTATAGCAAGTGAACTACCGGAAACTAGGGAAATTGATGGAATCAATCTCCTCGGCAACGGCGCCAAAAACTTGTTGTGATAAAACTACACGTTAATATATATAGATTTATGGCAAACTAATAGGCAAGTGCACCTATTCGGAGTAGTATAACAAGTGTCGTATCCACAGGGAAATTGTTCAATTATCCTAGTCTTGGTAGTTAAGAAAAACTGTAAAAAGGGGGTTTAGCCGGAGGCAAGCTTGATTTGTTGTTGGATTAGTACAGAAATAATAAAAACAGTAAAAACAGGTGAATTAAGTGATGTGGATGGAAAATGTGCTAAGGAAGGTGAAATCGCCCAAATATAATTCAGATATTAATTATAATCCTAGTTTGCTCTTATTTGTCTGTTAAGAATTTATCTTGTGGCCTTCCTAAATCATAGATAAGGACAACTCTTAATTAATTCAATAGACTTTTTACAATCAGAAAAAGTCTAAAATCATTAATTAGCTTTAAGCGAGAATTCTTTTTATAACAGCGATGGATTTTATCTGCTAATCAAGGAGATAATATCTAACGTTTATCTCTCTTTGTGGTCTATTCTCTAATTTACAAAATCATTGAAATTAGAGAAACCGTAAATGCATAAAAATGATCAGTTGTTAAGCATTTAATAATTTAGAGAGATAAAACAAATATTTATAAGCAAACTCGGTATTAAAAATACGTCTGAATTATTTTGGGGTTAAACACCCATCCTAAGCACAAATATAAAATTACTCAGACATCGACAGAAATAAAAACAGAGTAAAGATAGAAATAGTCATTATTTCAGAAACTGCTTGCGAAGAACGGGTCTGCACTCGCTCTCACTTATGCTGCCTCTTTTCTCTCTTTGTAAAATAATGCTTCTGTTTGAGTACGTACGTGAGTGAATGTGGTGAAGTGGTGAAATAATAAAAAGATGGAGAGTTATGGTGTTACGGGAGGAATTGAATGGAAGAGAATGGAGTGTGGTGCTGTTGTGTGATCTCTTTCAGTCTCTCGTACGTGGTGCAGTTTATTTATGGTAGAAGGAGTGGGTTTATATAGAGGCAGAGGAGAGGTTGATTGCAGATCTGTAGTGGAGAAGAGACAGAACTGAGTGGAGCTTGAGCTGGAGAACGCGTGAAAGGATTACAGGATAAGGGAGGTGCCAGTTGATGGAGTAGATGGATAAGTTGCAGGCGCCGCAAAGGAAGAAGCAATTGGGAAGACAGTCGGGAAGAAAACCAGTCGGGCGAAGAAAAACCAGTCGCGACAGTTCTGGATCTGCGCTGCATTTTACTCTTGTCCGCGTAGATGTCCGCCTTCAGTTAGGCGGACGTCTCACAGTTCTTAGTCTTGTCCGTGTGTTGTCCGCCCAGTTTTATGCGGACACACCCATGTCCGCCTCTGTGTCCGCCTAAGTTTATGCGGACACAATTCACGTCCGCGCCTATGTCTTCTGTCCGCCCTTCTGTCCGCCTAAGTTCATGCGGACGTCTCTATCTCTTGTCCGCTTGTTGTCCGCCTTCAGTTAGGCGGACGCATCCGCGGACACAAGTTTTTGACTTATTTTCTTCTACGAACTTTGATCGGCTCTAGATTCTTCGTTTGGACTCCGTTTTCTGAGCCGTTTGCGTCTATGTGTTCGTCTCTTGGTCTACTTTGCTCCTAGCTTGGTTTTCCTCATGTTTAAACAATAAATTCGTGAGATAACCAATAAAACATAAACTAGAGTAAAAACATACGATAAGTGAGAAATGAGCAGAAAAGTGCTGATATAATATATGAAATACACCCATAAAACATGCTCATTTAGACACTTATCAGCATACGTATACCCCTTGCTCTTTCTAGCCTGTTCGCCAGCCATGTCGAAAAGAATGAAGGAAGCCCAGCACTCGGGGCTCTTTATTTCGTCAGTTGATGAGAATGAAGAGAGGTTAAGCTGTATGTTCCTCGTCCACCAGCAACATGAATAGAGGGGATGTAGGCTCCGTGTTCGCCAGCGTGAATAAGGAGGATGGAGGAGGGCATGGTTTGTATGTTCTAGCTTCTCCAGTTTGGGAAGCAAAATTACCGTGCGAGAAGAGTAAAAAAAGAAGGTTCAGAGCTGTAAGTTTCTTGTTGCCAGTTTAGATGCAAGTTATCGTGAAGAGAAGATGGTGAGGGTTGGAGCTTGTATGTTCTTTATCGTGAGCATGATAGGGAGTGCAGAGGGATATTCCTTGTTCTCCAGGATTACCGTGTTGATGAGAATGAAGAGAGCTGGAGCTATGCGCTCCTTGTTCGCCAGGTGGATTGCAAAAAAAATCGACGGGAAGATGATGAACAAGGCACAGAGCTTGCGTCTTCTTCGTTCGTCAGGTGAAGAGCATGAAACTCGGAGTTGATATGCTCCTTGTACGTTGAGCCATGAAGAGAATGGGAGGATGCGGTGCTGGAGTACTTCATGTTCTTCGGTCTGGCTGCACCAATACCGTGAGAAGAAGGATGAAGAGCTACAGAGCTGTATGCTCTTGTTCTTCAGTTGGGTTGCGTATTACCGTGAAGAAAGAAATGAAGAGTGGCTCAGATGCTTCTTGTTGCTAGTTTGGGTTGTGAAATTCCCGTGAAGAAGAGAATGAAGGAGATGTGTGCTACTGGGTTGCAAAATTACCGATAAAGAGAATGAGCATGGTGGTGAACATGGCGGTGGAGCAAACTGTCTCTTCTTCCCAAGTAGAGCACGTATCTCCGTTGTGTAGAAGAGACTAAAGGGAGCTGAGGTGTATACTCCTTTATACGCAGGTGAGAAGAACTGAAGATGCAGAGCCTGGATTTTTTTTTTTTGTATATTTTTCAACGTGAAAAGGACGAAGAAGGGAGGTTGTGTGTCTCGCGTTTGCCAGTTTTGGGTAGCAAAATTATCAGCGTGAAGAGAACAGAGAGATGAAGGGATGTATGTTTCTTGTTTTCAGGGATGGAGAAATGAGAGGGAGGAGGTTCGGTGGCGATCTCCATCCCCTCTGTCCTGGGATGAAGAAGAGATCCACCATTTTGAAGGGAGCTCGAGCTTGTTTTAATACCGAGGAAAGCACGCCCGGGAATCTCTGGGAGGGATGTCATCGGCTTCTTCAAGAATTCAAGCCCATACTGCAGTGTTTTCATCGGTCTCTTCAAAAAAACATGCCCCCCACACCGTAGTGTTTTATGTTATGGGCTTTATTAGAGGCAATTAGGATAATAAAAAAAACGAGTCCAAGTTGGATGGGCTGCGTTTGGGCTGGGGAGAAAGGAAAACAAGACCGAAAAAATAACAAAAGAACCTTGTCCCAGCCAAGTTTCGAACTCAGGTTTTCAAGCACTGCCCACACACCTTGACCACTCGAGCTGTAACAACTTTCAGTTCTTAACTGTAGAAAGTAAAATAAAAGTCGTATTGCAAGCTAAACGAGGAAATAAATAAAAACACTTTAGCTAGGAATCGAACCCAGAACCGCTGGGTCACATGGAGAGTATGCTAACCGGCTATGCTGAGTCGGAAATCAATATTTTCATGGGAGATAATAATACTTGAGTTTTTAGCCCGGACTGGGATGACTATTCTAAAAATGCCACGAGTTTAAAAGAAAGTATACAAGGGAAAAAAAAGAAGACTAATCTAATAGCATGAAATCATGGAATGTAAATAATAAGATAAGTAAATAAAACAAAATAAATGGGTTTAAAACCAGATTATTGTTTAAAAATTCATTTTTTGGAAAATCGTGTTTTTATGAAATGCTTTGAAAAAGGTTATAAAATGGCGGTTTCGTTATGGCACGCACGCTAATATGTTTTGAAAAAGAAAGGCGACGACCCCTCTTATTATTTTGAAATTTGCTTTATGGGGTGAGAATTTTTGGTGTCTACAGGTAGTACTTCCCTCTCAGCAACTCTACAAAGGCAGCCCACAAAAATTCTGGCGTAGCCAGGTGATGTTCCTTGACCAACCTCCACCAAGTGCTGGCTGCATCCTTCAGATGGAAAGCAGCAATGACAACCTTCTGGTTGGCAGGTACTTGTAAAGCCTCGTAGGACTTCTCATGTTCGACTATGAATCGCTCCAAAGCTACGGGGTCTGGCTCCCCTGAATATGTAGCTGGTCGAGTCTCGCCAACTGACTTCAGCCAGTTTGTTTCCCTGGGTTGTGGCGGGTGGGCTGGTGCTCCTCCTATTTGAGTACCCAGCTGTGCAAAAACAGCAGCAACCGTCTCTGCAACTCCTGGAATGACGGGGTCACCGCCTCCACCTCTTCCTGTACCACGCCCTCTAGTTCCCCCAGACATCTGTAGTACAGTATGTCATATAAATACTTGGTAATTTACCGTACACAACCAATAGATAATGAATTGCCTTAAGGGCTACTATATCACGCAATTTGCGTTACTAGACACAATCTCATTCTAAGACGAATCGTCTTGTACTTCCCAAATGTTTCCCATAATTTCCCAAGTCCTAAGCTCACTGTCTTAACCTACTTTCTCTTCATCAGAGCGGAGTACCGCTCTGATACCACTTTTGTAACACCCCTCTCCATAATCACGATATAATCTCTCACGTAGCAATAAATAAAACGTCTCGCAGCGGAAAACTAAATAGCAATAACAATACTCACTCGGGTGTCACCGGCCATTACTCGCCCATGCAAGCAGCGAAGCCAAACCACATCCAACTTCCAACATAAACAAACTGCTAACCGCCGTGATAACGAGAAAACTCCTATACATCATACTAAGTCCATAAACCATAAACATTGACAAGTGAGCGTCTACCCAAACCTGAATATACATAACCTTACCATAAAACAATTCACCATCTTCATTGTCATATAGACAAACTCCATGTGCTGTAATAATTAAGTAAAACTCCAATTACCCTGTTCCCCGCTCTTCGGCTTCGACAATAATCAACAACCTGTAATGGTGTAGTATCAGCGATAGACGCTGAGTATGCCGGGCCTGGACCCTATTGGTCACTTAGTCATTTTAGCCATCTTATTATTAGATTGCTTTATGCTTTACCATTTTACAGTTATAATCAATACTGCAATATAAATGTAAATATACATAATCATCCATCCAAATACTCACAAATATTTAACCATCCATCCAATCCAAACATTTATTTAACATCTCAAACAACATTTGTATATCGAACGTATCGAGTAACAACAATATAATGTACAATGTACAATCGCCGTAGCGTATACCATCCTTTATTATTCAATTTAACCTGGCCTTCAAGGCCCCATCCATATGTACAATGTACATTCGCCGTGGCGTACAGTTTTCATATTTAATTTACCTTAGCCTTGTAGGATCCATCCAACCATGTTTAATTAATACCAGTTGGGCGTCATGTTAGGACAACCCGATATCCTCACCATGGACAGTAGTCCTCCCGTACACACAAAGGTGCTCATTTCGCCAGAGGTCCGGAGGCCCCTGACTCTCTTATGTCTCGTAAGACGTCCATATAAAGGCCGTAGCCACCTGACCCACGATCCAGTTTGGGCTCGTTGGGTATAACCTGGAGCGGAATCCAATCGGAAACCCCTCAGTGATCATAAATGCGCAACCAAGTAGTTCGTAAACTACCGGGATTCCTCACCTCAACTCATACCATCTCTCTCTCATAATGTTTAAGATCTGCTCTTAGTCTTATGGAGAATAATTATTAATTAGCTGCCCAATGGGTCTCACGCATACCTAGAAGTAATCTAGGTTATATTCATGTTCGAGATCCATGCTCTAAAGACCGACAATGTCGTGACTCGTCCCTAAGTATTTTACTTAGGTTACCATATACTTAATATTAATACTATGGTATTATATCAAGTAACCGTCATGTCATCACAATAACGTATATGTATGTTTATATAAGTCGATCTATAGTCGACGTAGTGTTAGCCCCGTAGGACGCTCGTGCATAATAAATAATGCAGTAACACTTAAACACATACATGTAACCACACACATAACACACAAGTTATATCAACCAAATCCGAGCCCAAGGAGCTTCCTTAGGACAACTCGGATCAAACCCCTTTACATACCGTTCACCAAGACCTAGGATGCGCAGTGTAGTCCACTAGCTCGTCAAGCGTCCTTGTCTGAAGTATGATCTAAACGGTAATAAACTATAAGTCAGTCTCCATGACTAACTACTTCCGGTATTTCCGAATAATAAGTAACCCCGACAGTTCACCCCTGTTTTCTACAGTTGTTTGTTACGGGTTTCTCTAAACCGGTCGGCTTTGTTACTAAAACTCGTATGTCAAAACATTTCGACTGTTAAGTTTAATTCCTTATATTTCTTTAATCTTATCCACCATCTAGTTTAGGTACATAACTTATAGTTGCATGTATGCATGCATTATTATATTATATTGTATTATTTTCCACCATCCATTATAATACATTGTATTATATTATTCATTACCTTTAGCAGATTATATTTGCATTCAAAAACTCATAACATATAGTTTGTAACTATTTTTTTTAAATAACCACCACCATTATATTATATGGTTTCCAACCATATATATATCCATCCTTATATACATTATTCTTGTGTATGTATATATTTACCACGTAGGTAATTCCCATGAGTTTAATAAACTCTTATATTTTATGTTACTTTTTATCATCTTTTATTAGATGATTATTCCCATTAGTTGTATTATATTATACAACTTATATTAAGATTATTATCCTAACATGAGTAACATTTGTTGTTGTATAATTACAACTCCCAAGGTTTATTCCATAAACACCTTAGTTTATAAATCTCATTTATTTATAGTTCGTCACATTATTTTATGTGAATATCCTTACTTATATTAATTCCATCTAAACCATATAATTGTTATGATATTTATAACATTATAGACCTTAGTCTAAAATTCATTTTCCAACTCTTGTTAATTCGGTACAGCCCTTGAATTTATTTAAATTCTATTTTGACCACATAACATTAAGTATTGTTATACCATATACTAATATCATATAATATGATATTTTTATTTCCTTTAATTTATAACCTATAGTTTTTATACAAAACTATTATATATTGCCGCATAGGCATATATATCAAACCTTATTCTTTTCCATAAACCATAGTTTCCTTTATTTACAAAATGACCCCATTATTTATACCATGTTATATATACCATTTAATATAACATTTCTAACTTATAAAAAGGGTATAACCTATGGTTATTTTTGTAAATTCCGAACAGCCCCAAAACTGTTCAATAATTGCCATTTGGCCCTATTTATAACATATAGTTTTACAATATCTTTAAAACCATATATTATACACATATCTTAATAAATACTCTTATATAATTCTAAAATCTCCAAATTTCACCAAAGGGTTATAAATATCCTTATTAACCCATATACTTTCGGTATTTATAATTCCACCACCTATATTTCTCCAAAGTGTCATAATGACATAATAACTATATATTATGCATATATAGTTTATTTTAATTCCAAAATCAACCCAATAAATTCCTTAAAATTCCTAATAGCCCATGGGTGTTTATAATACCATTTTACACCCTTAATTTTCGGTAATAACATATTTACCACATATGTTATAAAATTGTTACAATTAAATACATAACTTATTCTAAAACCTTAAATAGTTATCTAACTTATTTAATTTGGTCAAAACCTACCATATGGTCAAGGTTGACCTCCTTAATATTTCCTTGACCATTAATTCCTAATAATTACGGTTTACACCCATACTTTCCAGAAATTACCATTTAACCCCCAAAACTTTATAAAATCTTATAAACTTTATTTTAAATCCTTTTAACCTCTAATTTTCGGCCTTATTTTTATAAAGCCCCCAATTTAATTTAATTACACCTAATACCCCATTTCTTTTCGGTAATGCATTTTTACCACTTAAACTTAATTAAAAGCTTATAAATGCATAAATAAAATGGCCTAAAGTACATGGCCTTATTACAAACATTGGCTTACAAAATAAATTACACATAAATGTCCCAAAAATACTTATAAGTCTTGGCCTCACCATATATTTTTCATTTAATTACCAAACTTCCACATAATGTCTTAAATTTGACAATTATGCTTGTTTAATTAGTTATAAAAATTATTAAACCATTTCTTAATCACCTAAGGTCAAAATAAGACCTTATTAACCATGTTCACTCACGGCATATACATATACATATGTATAATCACATATTAATGTACCAAGTGAAGGTTTAAGTGATTTATACCTTGTTTTAGCTTAGATAAATCCTTGTTTGGATTCGGCCAGCCTAGGATAAAATTCTCACAGCTTCTTCTACATGTTTTCAAACAGAAACCAAGGCATAGTTAGTCTCCAAGCAAGATCTAACCATAAGAAGTGTTTTAATGTATATTTCAAGGTAAGATTTACCTTAGAACAACAAGGTAAATATGGAAGGTCTTCGGCCTGTTTATACAGAGGGTAAAGAGCATCAAAAGATCTACTAAACCAAGGCTTAAAACCGGTATAACTTATTCGATTCAAAGATGGCTAATTTTTTACCTTGTTAAAAGTGCCAAAAATGGTGTTTTTTGGCTTGGATCTAGCTACTCCTTGTAGATCTTGGTATACCAACTGAATCCACATGAAAAGGAGAAGAAAATAAGGCTAGGGAACCAAGGTTTACAACCGAAATTCACAAGGAAGAAGAGATATGTGCTTAAAGCACATTTTTACCTTAAATGGTCAAAACTTGAACTTTTCTCCTTAGATCTTGTTACAGCCGAAAATGATCCTTCCTTTAACCTCTAAACACTCTACATAAATGTATAGAAAAGGTTGGAGTCTAGATCAATGGAAAAAGGAAAGATGAAGAAAATGGACATTTTTATGCCTTAGGAGCTTACCTAGAGCAAGAGCTCTCATCAATGGTGCTTGGTTACTTACCTACGGTCAAGGAGGAGCCAAATGAGAGGGTTTGGCAAGGAGTCTCACGGCTGGAATGGAGACTAATGAGGAAGGTAAGCTAATTTAGTCTTAAAGTCATTTTTTGCTTATTTTATGATTTTAATTACTTGATGACTCACCAAGGATTGATTGGTGTTGCTTAATCGGTGGAGACAAGGACAAGAGGCAGCCGGCCATGATAGGAGTAGTGGGTGAATAATTTGTACATAATTGATTCAATTATGGAGTAATAATGTTACTTTAACCAATTATTGAAAGTGAGTCATCATCCATTGCCTTTGTTGGCTTGGAGACAACCGTATAACAAGGAGAAAGGAGGCTCCAAATCGGCAGCATTCACATGGGTAAGCAAGTGGTAAGCTCACTTTATGTTTTATATGTTAAAGTTCACTTTTTCTTATTTTATGCAAAAGTAAAGAGGTATATTTAATTGTCTCATGGAAATTGTCACATGGTCTGTTAGGAGGCTTGCTTCACCGATTTTATGTGGTCCAATTCGTGGTCAATGGTCAACATTGACCAACTTAGTCAATGTTGACCCAAACGGACCCCCTTTTAGGGTTTTATTAATATTTTAATATTAAAGTTGTAAAAATTTGTAAACTTCTGGAATTAAATTCCTAATATGATATAATATGATATTATCATATTTAAAGGTAATTATAACCTTTTATCCCATTTAAAACCAATGTAGAAGGCAATTACACAAAAATGTGCTTTAAGGAGTTTTAGTGCACATTTTGTGTCTCAAGGAGTTTCTGAGCTTGGTTTTCTTTGACAACGGTTTTTTTGTGTTCCTTACATGATATTTGATCATGGTATCCAATTTTATATCATTTAGAGGTCATTAGACCTTTAAGGTTTCTTAGAGCACATTTTTGCCCTACTTGACCTTGAAGCATGAAAATGCTTGTCTTTGTGTTGGAGTGTTGTCCAACAATTGTAATATGTTTAGTAATGTGTTAATAAGCTTAGGACAAATTTTTAGGTCCTAAGAAGTTCATTTGGGTATTTATTTACCCTAAACAGTCAAAGGGTGCAACAACTTGCTTTGTGTTGACCACTGTTGTTCTCAGTTGACTTTTAAGGCATGTTTAGGCCTTAATCAGTGTGATTAGATATTTAATCCATGTTTTATTAATTTGGGGTATTTCATTAACCATTTGTGAATGACAGGTTAACCATTTACGAATGACAGGTTAATCATTTACGAATGACAGGTTAACCATTTATGATTGACAGATTAACCATTTACGATTGACATGTTAACCATTTACAAGCAACAGGTTAACCATTTACAAGTGACAGGTTAACCATTTATGATTGACAAATTAACCATTTTCAAGCCATAGGTTAACCATTTACGAATGATATGTTAACCATTTAAGATTGACAGGTTAATGATTTTCAAGCGACAGGTAACCATTTATAAGCGACAGGTTAATCATTTATGATTGACAAGTTAACCATTTTCAAGCGTTAGGTTAACCATTTACGACTGAAAAAAAATTTCTTCTTTTCAAATTTATCATGTTAGCTTTCATATACAACTTAAAATGCATCACCGAACGACCACAAACTGGCCTTGTTATTTCAAAGAGTTCCACACTCATTTATGATACCAATGTCAATCATAATTATACAACACAATCTGTACCAATGCAAATGTTGACATAATCTATCAGCCTGTCAATGTCAATCATAGACAGTAATAATCTCCCTAGAGATTTCACGATCCAAACAATGTCCAACTTTAGCTCAAAGATTCACCATGAAATAACTTTTACAACTCAAAGAACCAACTTCCCTATGAATTGTAGTCACCTGCACCAAACTAAGGTATATATCAGCCTGAGTTCCAAACCACTATTCCAGTGATACCACACAAGTTAACAAAATTAATAGAAACTGATAACAGTAAGCAATGTGCATAATCATCCTTATAATCGCTCGGATTGA
>CM041779.1:59222464-59269099 GCA_023374045.1 Limonium bicolor | reverse complement strand
CCTTGAATTCGTGACTCTACAAGGGAGGAAGAAGACAAGCCTAACTTAGAAAAATCAAAAGAATAACTTACCTAAATTACCTTGTCTTCTAGCTCACAATTATTTCCTTTCCAACTCTTGCTTTGTCACACACCACATGTCCGATTTTATGCAAGTAACATGGGCATTTATTGAGCCAATAACCCATGTAATAAACTAAGGAAAAGAATAGTCAATTGACATTAAATTAAAAATCAAAATTCAATTCCAAAATTGCATTCTCTTACCTTATACAATTCTTTAGTCTCATTCTTCTCCTTGCCCTCTTCATCCACGGTTTGGTAAGGCCCCTCTCCTCTCTCTTCTAGCTTCATCTTCTTCCTTTGAAGCTCTTAAGTCCATTAATGGAGTTTTAACTTCTATCTTCATCTTTAAGGTAATTTCCTAGCATTTCTTGGCAAGTCTTGAAGCAAAACTTCCTAGCTTAACAAGGTGTGTTCGGCATCAATTAGTTCTCCAAGGAGATTGTCCCAACCAACATTAAACCAAGGAGCATCTCAAGGTTATCTTAAGGTAGGTTTTAAAGCTTGAAAATCCTTAAAGCACATTTTTATGTGTAACCAAGTTTTACTTTTTCTAAGTCTTTTCTTCTTCATTTTGATGAAGGAAAACTTGTCTTCATCTACCTTAGGAGTGCCGAAAATTATAAGGAGAAAAGTCTAAGGTAAAGTCTTGTAAAACTACTTACAAATCTACTTAAGGTCTTTGTTGAAGATCTAACTCCTAACACCTTCACCTCTTGCATAAAACCGAAGAGGAGCATCAAGTTTACCTAGGAGAAGGCTTGGAGATTCAAGAAGAAGTTCAAGCACTTAACCACTTTGTTGTAAGAAGTAAGTTTACTAAGTAAATCTTTATGTTATAAGCTTTGTTAAGCTTCTAAAAATTCTACAAAAATTATGTATACCTCCTAGGTTAATTAATACCGAAACTATATGGTATTATATGCCAAAAATGTGATCTATAACTTATAGGGAAATATTTACCTTAAGACACATTTTGTGTCACAAAATTTATTTATGTTACATGTAAAATTAGCCAAATTATCTAGGGCAAAAATACTTTATTTTGAGCTAAGAATTATATAAGACATTACAATATTTATACATGAGTTATATGACTCCTATGAATTTATGTATAATTATTATGACATATAAATCCACTTTTATATACTATATGGTCACTAAATATTTATGGCCGAATGCTCTAATTGACAAATAGGTTTTAATGACCTACTTAGGTATATAAACTATATTATAAAGTTTGGAGAGTTAAAAATATTTTATTAGTGCTTAAATGGCTAATTAATTAAGTTATGTGGTTTAAATGTAATTTTTACAAAGTTTAGTGGATTATTGTGAAAAAGAGAGCTAAAGGGGTATTGGTGTAATTATGAAATAATATAAGGTTAGGAATTAAGTTCATGAATTTTAGATAATTTAAACAAGTGTTAAAATAGCATTTTATAAAGTTTTGGGCTATTATGTAATTTATAAAAGTTGTTATGAAAGTTTTAGAACTTATTAGTGGGCGAATTCATAATTAAGAGATTTATTAGACTCACTTCGAAATTTTGAGGAATTAAATATTTAGACTTTAGTTTATAAGTTATTAAGAACTATTATAAAGTTTTGGGGTGAATGAAAATGTAATTAAGGAAGAATAAATGACAAAGCCGAATTACTTTGGGGTTAGTTTGGTAATTTAAGAATTATATATATATATTCGGCATTTATGGAGAATTAAAATTAAAACTATAGTTTATAAGGCATTATGTAGTAAAGTTTATAAGATTTTGTGGTTAAATGTAATTATAGGGAATAAATTATTATTGCCGAGAAATTAAGGGCTAAGTTGCTATTTTTGAAAGTTATAATATTTAAAGCTATATACCAAAATATTAGTGTGACTAGGTTAATTTAGCTAAATAAGAAATTAAAACTCTATAATATAAGAGATTAGAATTTAAATGTAAAGTTTATGAATTAATGGTTGATTTGTAAATAACCGAAAATAAGGGTAATAATTTAGATTTGAATAAATATAGGTCCTATATGGATATTGGAGGAATTAGAAGAAAGAAATTTGATTAAAGGGATTATGGAGGTAAAACTATGACTTATATAGTTATAAGGAAATTAAAGGAAACCAATAATTATTATTATGTTAAAGGAGAATAATGAAACTATAAGAATATTATGTCATTGTAGACATATAAAAATAGTTAAGAAATTATAAGTTGTTATGTCACTTAGACAATTAAAAATAAACAACAAATATAGTACATGAATATATGAATACATATATGTACATTAAAGGATTTATAAATAAATCAAAAAGGAATAACAAATAAGATATACATTAAATCATGAGGTAATTAAAAGAAATAAACCTCACATGAAATAACAAATACGAGAATTGTTAAAAGATCCAAAAGAATCATTATATAAGGGTAACAAAAATTAACCCTCTCAGTTAATCCTATTCTAGGACTTTGTTTGACCAGACGTTGACCGGGAATTTACAAGTACAGTCTACGGTGAACGGTATGGGATTCTTGCAACCTGTTTTCTACCGGATTACACCGGCTTGTGTGCTATCTGTTGTTTGAAATAACGACCAAGATAATTAATGTAAAATGTTGTTTACTCTTGTGCGCTGTTGTATTATTTTATGTGCGTGAATGATGCTGACTACACGTGTATGTCCCACGCATACAAACACTACTATACCAGTGGATTAAATACCTGCGCTTCAGTATACCGAGGACTTGTACTCAAGTCTCTCACTAACTTCACTTTATAACAAACGTCATTATCCTAAACGTGATAATTGACAATACACATTGTGTTCTTGTTTAACGTCTTTATATGACATTAACAATTCTATACTACGAGAACGAGGAGCCCAGTTGGATCTGGCCATGCATGCTACAGGAGCTGTACCTGTCTCAGGTCGTCTCCTATCTACGTCGCGACGGAACTTTCAGTTGGGAGGAAGACTCTATTCCTCCGGGTTTCTAATGCCCTTCAGTTTGAGGAAGACTTCATTCCTCTAGTGGGATTCTATTCCCACGCCTCTCAGTTCAGGGTTTAACTACGTTATCTCCTGGGGTTTTTATACCCAACTTTCAATCTTAACGAGGTCACTATACCTCCACTATTTAAGATATTCAGTTATACCTGTCAGTCCCATTGTGTGGACCGACTATCATTAAAGAATTTCAGTTCAGCTAACGACCTTCTGTGTCTTGTTCTATGTGACATTATTGTCCTTGGTATGGATACTTGTTATTATCAGACTATGCTTGTTTACAGCTTTATAAAAATGAACTGCATGTGTTCGACAAAGTAGTTGGTGTGGCCCGGTAGACGATGGGCTGCACGTTTTCCATACCAGCATTGTTTGCTGAGCCCCTTTGGGGGCACCCCCATTTTTCAGGTACCTGAAGTTGAGAAGATTACCACACCGAGTGTAGGTGGGGTAGATTCAAGCTATGGGAGTCTTCTTCTAGACATTTATTTTACTTAAGTATTTTACATTAGAGTTTGATTCCTAGTATCTCGGATTGTATTCGTATTCAGACCGTGACTTTTGGAGATTGTATTTGGACTTAGCTTGTTGGTCACAAGGGTGGCCAACGGCATTGTAATACCGCCCGGTTGTTGTATTTATTTCCGCTGCAGTTGTATTTTATTGGGAGTGATCGCCGTTCAGTTTATTGGATTTCGGGTTGGGGTGTTACAAAAAGTGGTATCAGAGCGTAGTTACGCTCTGGATACAAGGATACACCGAGATTAGGATATCTAAGACTTAGGTTAAGGGTTGAGAGATAGTATTGAAAAGAGTTTAAGTTAGTTTTACTTAGACTACTATCCAAGACCAAGATTTTGACCACAGTGCCTAATATACCTCAACATCCTGCAGATGTCAGGAAGAGGAGGACGACGTGGACAGGCTGATGAGGAGCCAAACATCAGGCTGGCAGACATTGCCACCTTAATCGCTCAGGCATTTGCACAGGCGGGGGTTGCACAGCAGCAGCAGCTACCTCCACCACCACCACCCAGGGAGAGAGACTGGGTGAAGAGTTTGGCTGATTGAGGCCGACTGCATTCAAGGGGCAGACTGATCCTGCTCACTTAGAGACCTACATCATGGAGATGGAGACAGCGTTCGAGACGCTTGCAGTCCCAGCTAGAGGAAAAAGTAAGGCTTGCTGCCTTTTATCTGAAGGATGCAGAGCACTTTCCATAATTCCTTTAATTAAAATTCTTTCTTCTTAATTCCTCAAAAATATCCATATGGGACTATATTTATTTTAAATCTAAAATTTGACCCTTATATTTTCGGTTATTTACAAACAACCACATTAATTCATGAACTTTTATTTAAATTCTAATCTCATTATATTATAGAGTTTTAACTTTTATTTAGCTAAATTACATAGTCACACTAATATTTGAGTAATAGCTTTAAGTACTATAACTTTCAAAAAAATAACAACTTAGCCCTTAAATTCTCGGCAATAATATTTTATTTCCATAATTACAATTTAACCACAAAACCTTATAAACTTTGCATAATGCCTTATAAACTATAGTTTAATTTTAATTCTCCATAAATGCCGAATATATATATATAAATTCTTAAATTACCAAACTAACCCAAAGTAATTCGGCTTTGGTCTTGAACTCTCCATTAATTACATTTTCACCCCAAAACTTTATAATAACTTCTTAATGACTTATAAACTAAAGTCTAAATATAATTCCTCAAAATTTCAAAGGTGAGCCTAATAAATCTCTTAATTATGAATTCGCCCTTTTTATGTTCTAAACTTTCATAACAACTTTTATAAATTACATAATAGCCCAAAACTTAATAAAATGTTATTTTAAACACTTGTTTAAATTATCTAAAATTCATAAACTTAATTCCTAACCTTATATTATATTATAATTTCACCAAATACCCCTTTAGCTCTCGGCTTTCACAATATATACACTAAATTTTGTAAAATTACATTTAAGCCACTTAACTTAATTAATTAGCCATTTAAGCACTAATGAAATATTTTTAGCTCACCAAACTTTGTGATATAAGTTTATATACCTAAGTAGGTCATTAATACCTATTTATCAATTAGTACATTCGGCCATATTTATTTGGTGACCATATAGTATATAAAAGTGGACTTATATGTCATAATAATTATACATAAATTCATAGGAGTTATATAACTCATGTAAAAATTATTGTAATGTCTTATATAAATTCTTAGCTCAAAAATAAGCATTTTTGCCCTTGATAATTCGGCTTGAATTAATATGTGACATAACTAAATTTTGTGACACAAAATGTGTCTTAAGGTAAATATTTTCTATATAAGTTATAGATTGTATTTTTGGCATATAATACCATATAGTTTCGGTCTTAATAAACCTAGGAGATGTACATAATTTTGTATAATTTTTAGAAGCTTAACAAAGCTTATAACATAAAGATTTACTTAGTAAACTTACTTCTTAACAAAGGTGGTTAAGTGCTTGAACTCCTCTTGAATCTCCAAGCTTTCTCCAAGGAAATTTTGATGCTCCACTTCGGTTATATGCAAGTGGTGTAGGAGTTTAGGAGTTAGATCTTGAATAAAGATCTTAAGTAGATTTGTAAGTAGTTTTACAAGGATTTACCTTAGACTTTTCTCCTTATGAATTCGGCACTCCTAAGGTGGATGAAGAACAAATTTTCCTTCATCAAAATGAAGAAGAAAAGACCTTAGAAGGAGTAGAACTTGGTTACACATAAAAATGTGCTTTAAGGATTTTCAAGCATTAAAACTACCTTAAGATAACCTTGAGATGCTCCTTGGATTAATGTTGGTTTGAACAAATCCTTGGTGAACTAAGTGATGCCGAACTCTTGTTGTTATGCTAGGAAGAGTTTTGCTTCAAGGTTTGACAAGAAATGCTAGGAAATTACCTTAAAGATGAAGATAGAAGTTAAAACTCCATTAATGGACTTAAGAGCTTCAAAGGAAGAAGATGAAGCAAGAAGAGAGAGCTAGGAGCTTACCAATTCGTGGATGAAGAGGGCAAGGAGAAGAATGAGACTCACGAATTGTATAAGGTAAGAAAATGCATTTGGAATTTGATTTTTGCTTTGTCAATTTTTAATGTCAAATGACTTTACTTTTCCTTAGTTTATTACATGGTTTATTGGCTCAATAAATGCCCATGTTCTCTGCATAATTTCGTGCATGTGGTGTGTGACAAGGCAAGAGTTGGAAAGAAAATGATTGTGAGCTAGAAGACAAGGTAATTTAGGTAAGTTATTCTTTTGATTTTTCTAAGTTAGGCTTGTCTTCTTCTCCCTTGTAGAGTCACGAATCAAGGGTCAAATGGGGTGTCTTAATTGACATTGAAGAGCCAAGGACAAGCATGTTAGGTCACATGGAAAAGAAGGAATCTAGAAAAGTGAATTCTAGATCTACTTTTTGCTTTTTCTCATTTGTTTTGTTCTAGCTCACATGGCCTTATTCCATGGCCTAATTTCGACAGCTTGCTGGTCATATGAGACCTACATACTTTGACATTAAGTAATACAACACATGGGAAGGTGAGTCACCATGTATTAAACCTTTTATAAACTTTAAAGGCAAATTTTATACTAGTTTTTGCTCTAAAATTCGGCCCCTATAGAGAGCCTTGTTGACTAGTCACACCAACTGATTTAGAAGGTCATTTTAACCATATTTAAGATTACCAATTCGTGGCATGTCAAAAACTACAAGGCAATTGCGTAAAACGCGTTTTCGTGACACCCGAAGGTGTGTTTTTGTGCTCTAAGGAAATTTTGGGAAACAATTATTTTTATGAGTTCCAAGTGTTTGTAAACACTTATTATAGTAAATAAACATATACTAAGTGTACATTGGGTTATATGGGTTACATCAACCCATGACATAATTTACGGGCCATCGGAACACACCCGGGCAAAAAGGAGCGCTAAGAAATCCTCCTGTGGTTTTTGCTGAATTTTGAGAAACCACTTCGTGGGTTCTCTTTATAATGGTTAATAATGATGTTAGGAACTCAAGGAATTAATTTTATAGGAGTTCGTGCCACCTCGGCACTCCTCCGGACTTTTCGTGCTTTAAGGAGCGGGCGTGAGCACTCCCGAGCGTTTTGCGTTTTTGACTGAATTTAGCTTAGGGAATATATTTGTATATTCATATAATAATTGTATGACCATTTGGTTTGAATATTAGAGGGTCATACAAGGTCATGTTTGACCATATGCTTCTAAGGCGTTTTAGCGTTTATGGAGAAACGACTGTTTTTACGTAACGTTTCTCATGCATGGGTTTGCATGCGTACGTGAAATGATTTATATTTGGATTATATTCCAATAAATAATGATTTAATAATATTATTTAGATTTGGGGTATTTCAATCTACCCCCCTTAAAAAGGACTTCGCCCCGAAGTCTCATATCTAAATTATAAGGTTGTGGGGAATCAAGTTCCACTAAGTATCCACAAATCAATCTAGTTTTTAGGGATCAAGTCCCAAGTCTCTATATTCCTAAGTTCACAGTGTACATCAAACACAACAGGAATACTTTGGAACAATATAGTGTATGTAATAACACAGTCACTTTTCATATCTAATAGTGCAGCGTAGTGCACATAAACTTTTATTGTAGTGTAACTAAGTACACACAAGCAGTAGAAGTACAAAGTACTCGATACAGTGTTACACAAGAACACATACAAGACAAAGTGTCACTGAAATATACTGAACAGTGTTACACAAGAACACATACAGACAAAGTGTCACTGAAATGCACGAAAGTGCAACAAAATGCATACTAAATTCACAAACGAAAAAGGCTCTACCCCCCAAAAAAAGAGGGGTACGCCCACGTACCCTAGACTAAAGTGTCTAATCGGTAAATAGTGAGGGAAACTTCGCTCGCATATCAGCTTCTAGTTCCCATGTGGCCTCTTCCACATCGTGGTTCGACCAAAGAACCTTCACTAGGCTCACAGATTTGTTTCGAGTATCTCGTGTCTTCTGTCTAAGATTCGTTGCGGTGTTTCCACATACCGCATTGTTGGTTCTAATGAGAGTGTCTCTGGTTGTAGAACATGAGAAGGATGAGGCATGTATTTCTTAAGCTGAGACACATGAAAAACATTGTGTACTTTGCCCAACTCTGCTGGCAAATCAAGTCGATATGCCACAAGGCCCACCCGCTCTATGATAGCGTAGGGTCCTACAAATTTCGGGCTTAGCTTGCCCTTTTGCCCAAATCTGAATACACCCTTCATGGGTGATACTCGTAGAAATACCTGGTCGCCAACTGCGAACTCAAGGTCTCGTCGCCTCTCATCAGCATATGATTTCTGTCTGTCTTGTGCTGCTTTCATGTTACTTTGATTTGTTGTACTTCTGCCTGGACTTGCTCTAAGTACTCAGGCCCAATGATGACGGTCTCACTAGACTCGTCCCAGCACAATGGTGTGCGACATGGTCTGCCATATAAGGCTTGGAAAGGTGACATCTGTATAGAGGCGTGATAGCTGTTATTGTATGCAAACTCGATGAGATGTAGTCTATCTATCCAGCTGCCCTGGAAATCCAAGGCACATGCTCGTAGCATGTCCTCTAAGGTCTGAATAGTCCTCTCTGACTGACCATCTGTCTGAGGATGAAATGCTGTGCTAAGCTTCAACTCAGTGCCAAGTGCCTCGCGAGTAGCTCGCCAGTATCGTGAGAGAAATCTAGTGTCTCGATCTGAAACAATAGTCTTAGGTACTCCATGATGTCTGATAATCTCCTGCTCAAATAGTTCTGCCAACTTTGGCACTTTCCAAGTGTCTTTCATCGGAATAAACCTAGCAACCTTAGTCAGTCGATCAACAACAACCCAAATCATATTAAGGCCTCCTCTCGTAGGTGGTAGTCCCACCACGAAGTCCATGGAGATATCATAAAACTTCCACTCTGGAACTGGCATAGACTGTACCATACCTCCTGGTCGTCTATGTTCGAATTTCACTTTCTGACAAGTGAGACATCGAATCACATATTCTGTCACGTCGCCCTTCATACCACTCCACCAGAAATACCTCTTTAGATCTTTGTACATCTTAGAAGCTCCTGGATGGACAGATGTGGAAGAAGTGTGGGACTCTCGAAGAATATGCTCCTTAATATCTGTGCTGTCTCTGGGAATACACAATCTTCCCTTCAATCTGATGAGTCCATCATCATGTAGCTGGAACTCATATTTCCACCCTCAAATGTACCGTCAGACAACTTCTGACTGATCTCCATCATTCGCTGATCACTCTGCTGTGCTCTACGTATGTCGTCCATAAGACTCGAGCTAGCCACAATGGCATTTAGAGAATGTGCTCGTCGACTAAGTGCGTCTGCTACAACATTAGCTTTCCCTTCTTTGTACTGCAAATCAATGTCATAGTCCTTAAGGAATTCAACCCATCTTCTTTGTCTCATGTTTAACTCCTTCTGGGTGAATACATACTTCAAACTCTTGTGATCCGAATATACGGTCATCTGGACACCATACAGGTAGTGGCGCCAGATCTTCAGTGCAAAAACAATAGCTCCAAGCTCTAAGTCATGTGTGGGATAGTTTTCCTCATGTTTCTTCAACTGTCGGGAAGCGTAGGCGACTACCTTCCCATTCTGCATGAGTACACACCCTAATCCCCTGCCTGATGCATCACAGTAAACTTCATAACCCTCTGTGCCTTCAGGTATAGTCAAAACTGGTGCTGATGTCAAAGCATTCTTCAAAAGCTCGAATGAGGTCTCACATTCAGTAGTCCATGTGAAAGGTGCGTCCTTCTTCATTAAGCTGGTCATAGGTTTGGCTATTTTGGAGAAGTCTCTGACAAACCTTCTGTAGTATCCTGCTAAACCAAGGAAACTCCTGATGTCCGTAACTGTCTTTGGCCTAGGCCAAGTGCGAACTGCTTCTATCTTTGCTGGATCCACTGCGATCCCAGCATCAGAGATAACATGTCCTAAAAAGGAAACTCTGTCTAACCAAAACTCACATTTGGAGAACTTAGCATAAAGCTGGTTCTCCCTTAGGATCTCAAGTACATGTCGGAGGTGACTCTCATGCTCTTTTAGACTTTGAGTAAATGAGGATGTCATCGATGAAAACAACCACGGTCTTATCCAACTGCTCTCTGAATAATCTGTTCATCAAATCCATGAAGACTGCAGGTGCATTTGACAAGCCAAAAGGCATAACTGTAAACTCATAGTGGCCATACCGTGTTCTGAATGCTGTCTTTTCTATGTCTTGCTCCCTGATGGGTATCTGATGGTAGCCTGATCTCAAATCGATCTTCGAAAACACTTTTGCTCCTCTCAGCTGATCAAATAAATCGTCAATCCGTGGTAGTGGATATTTGTTCTTCACCGATACTGCATTAAGCTCTCTGTAATCAATACATAAACGAAGGCTTCCATCCTTCTTCTTCACAAATAGGACTGGTGCTCCCCAAGGAGATACGCTAGGTCGTATGTATCCCTTGTCCAATAAATCTTTCAGCTGCTCCTTCAGCTCAGCCATCTCTGCTGGTGCCATACGGTACGGTGCCTTAGCTATGGGACCGGTACCTGGTAGTAATTCGATGGAGAACTCTACCTCTCTGGATGGCGGTAAGCCTGGAAGTTCCTTTGGAAAAATATCTGGAAATTCCGACACCACTGGCATAGCTGGATCAAAGTCAGGGTCGTGCTCTACATCCTGAACATAGCATAAGTATACTTCCTTCTGCTTCCTGACGTGCTTGTACATAGACATAGCAGATATAACTTTTATAGACGGTGCTCTAGGGCTTTGACGGTAAGATACTGTCACTCCTGATGGGCTCTTAAGTAACAGTCTGCGCTCTGCACAAAGAATGCGGCCTCTGTGCCGCCCCAGCCAGTCCATCCCGACTATAACATCGAATCCTAGACCTCTGAACTCAATAAGGTCTATAGGAAATTCCTCCTCCTTAATGCGGATAGTGGCTCCTCTATAAAGACGAGTGCAACTGATCTTCTCCTTAGACGGGAGTGCCACCTTAAAATCAGGTAACTCTACAGCGTCTAGCCCCAACTTCCCCGCAAGCGAAGGCGAAACGAAAGTATGTGAGGCTCCGGAGTCGAACAGTACTAATGCATCCACTCCATTAACCGGAAAGGTACCAGTGAGGATCGCGCCGCCCTTGCTGGCCTCCTCCTCAGTAAGTATACTTAAGGCACCTTCCGTCTCCTTAGCACAACCTAATAACAGAATCTGAGTAAGTACTTTGATATATGATGGGGTCTAAAGACATTCACTTTCATAACAATAATGCTTCATTGATGAGTGATCTCCTTTCAGATGTCCAAACAATTACAATACTAGTACTTTCTAAAAGTCAAACTTAATCTTCCTGGTTTCATGTGAGTGGTGTTTATCACTGTCGAAGGTGCTGTGTTTAGTTTGATCCTCTTAATTCCATGGTATAACAACCTTGACTTTCCACCCATTACTAAAACATCTCCTGAACTCAATATGATTTTCTTTGCAAGGTCCACACGCTTCTGCTCGCCATAAAGGAACTCTGCGTCATCTCCAATAGACAAAGATAATACTGGTATCCCCTGTTCAAGGGACCCTTTTGTTTCATCATTGTCCTGGTGTAGTCCTAAACGGCCTCCTTCTTCATAGAAGTTGATGATACATAGATCAGCCCTTAGATTGGGAACTGGATCTTCTTCTAGCTGTTGAGCTGTATTAACTGCTTGTTCCACAATTGGTAAAAATTCTTCTGGGATTTTTGGTACTTGTGCTCCATCTCCATTTCTTGTATCTTGGTAGGTTTTGTGTAAGGATTCCAATCCTTTCCTAAGCACATCATTTTCAGCTTCATCTTTGATCCTCCTGGAAATTCTGGAGTGTAGAACCCTCCTGGTCCTGCTCCCAATTCATGACATTTTCTAATGATTGCAATTTGTGTCTCCGGTGTTAGGTATCCTTTGAGTAGTATCAAACCTGGTTGGATAACCTTACATTGTTCGTTCCCTGGTTCTTGTACTTTGATAATGTTTTCTCCAGGGAGGGCGGTGAGGGGATAGGAAAGCATATCTTATAGCTTCCTACGTGGTTTAAATTTTACTAGTGAGTCTTACTAATTCCTTTCCTACTCAATTAGGCAATCAAGGCATGCAAGCACTCATTCACATCATCCATTGCTCAATAACAGGTTCACATGGTTTAGAAATACCTGGGTTGGTAGAAGGACCAGCCTCATCCGAGTGGTCCATGACATGTAGGGCGGGTCCCGATGCTGGGCCTTTGCCCTTATACCCCTGAGCTGGTTTGTTGGTGGAGGGCGTGTATCGCTAGCTCCATTCTTTTGGCCTGTGTTTGGCTTTGCTCCCGGGCGGTAGTTCCTGCTCTCGGGTTTCGGATACACTTGAAGGCACGATGCCGTATTATCACAGTAGCGGCACATGACTTTCTCCCCTTGGCAGTCTACGCCGGGGTGATCCTTTCCGCACTGTTTACAGTTGAAACGGCGGACATACTTCTGGCCCGTGTTTGAGCCATGTCTAGAACCTAATACAATCAAGATTAATTACCATCCAACGGTACTGAAGTAATCACAAAAGTTTCAAATCTACTGTCTGATTAGAGTGCCTACCCTTAGATGGGTAGGTTTTCTGTGAAGTTGCTGCTCCGTGGGTTCCTGACTGGGGGTTCCCAGTAGTTTGGTTCCCTTTCCCTTGATAGGACCCTTGGCCTTTCTGATAGGGTTTGTTCCTCTTATTGGAGTTCCCCTGCTTGGCATCTTCGCCACCAGGTCCGTCCTTCCTCTTTTGGGAGCTCAAAGCATCCCTTCTCTTACAAGTGATCTCCACCACGGAGGCGGCATGATAGCATTCCTGAAATCTCAAGGTATTAATCTCCAATTCTCCCATGACGGGGTATAGTAGGTAATAAAATTTTAACTGGTTTATGTTTCTCCGGTTTTACCTGCAAACTGGTAGGGATGATTGGTCCCATCCCAAACTGAAGTCGAGGGCTCAGTTCCCCGTAGAACCGGTCGACCAACACCTGGTCCGAGTATCCTATACCGGGTAATAGTCGGAGTAGCGAAGTGAACTTCGCATAGTACATCAACGGTCATCTTCCCGTCTGCTCCAGGGCGTCAAACTCCCTGGTCTTCACCATCCTGGTGTGGGCCGGGTAGTATTTGCCCCTAAGTAGTGCAGTGTAATGTCCCCAAGTAAAAGCTGGGTCGTCCAGGTGGTCGGCTTTCACCATGTTCCACCAATCTCTAGCTGCATCCTTCAGATAAAAGGCAGCAAGTCTTACTTTTTCTCTAGCTGGGACTGCAAGCGTCTCGAACGCTGTCTCCATCTCCATGATGTAGGTCTCTAAGTGAGCAGGATCAGTCTGCCCCTTGAATGCAGTCGGCCTCAAATCAGCCAAACTCTTCACCCAGTCTCTCTCCCTGGGTGGTGGTGGTGGAGGTAGCTGCTGCTGCTGTGCAACCCCCGCCTGTGCAAATGCCTGAGCGATTAAGGTGGCAATGTCTGCCAGCCTGATGTTTGGCTCCTCATCAGCCTGTCCACGTCGTCCTCCTCTTCCTGACATCTGCAGGATGTTGAGGTATATTAGGCACTGTGGTCAAAATCTTGGTCTTGGATAGTAGTCTAAGTAAAACTAACTTAAACTCCTTTCAATACTATCTCTCAACCCTTAACCTAAGTCTTAGATATCCTAATCTCGGTGTATCCTTGTATCCAGAGCGTAACTACGCTCTGATACCACTTTTTGTAACACCCCAACCCGAAATCCAATAAACTGAACGGCGATCACTCCCAAATAAAATACAACTGCAGCGGAAATAAATACAACAACCGGGCGGTATTACAATGCCGTTGGCCACCCTTGTGACCAACAAGGCTAACTCCAAATACAATCTCCAAAAGTCACGGTCTGAATACGAATACAATCCGAGATACTAGGAATCAAACTCAAATGTAAAATACTTAATAAAAGAAATGTCTTGAAGAAGACTCCCATAGCTTGAATCTACCCCACCTACACTCGGTGTGGTAATCTTCTCAACTTCAGGTACCTGAAAAATGGGGGTGCCCCCAAAGGGGCTCAGCAAACAATGCTGGTATGGAAAACGTGCAGCCCATCGTCTACCGGGCCACACCAACTACTTTGTCGAATACATGCAGTTCATTTTTATAAAGCTGTAAACAAACATAGTAGGATAATAACAAGTATCCATACAAGGACAATAATGTCACATAGAACAAGACACAGAAGGTCGTGTTAGCTGAACTGAGATTCTTTAATGATAGTCGGTCCACACAATGGGACTGACAGGTATAACTGAATATCTTAAATAGTGGAGGTATAGTGACCTCGTTAAGATTGAAAGGTTGGGTATAAAAACCCCAGGAGATAACGTAGTTAAACCCTGAACTGAGAGGCGTGGGAAATAGAATCCCAGTAGAGGAATGAAGTCTTCCTCAAACTGAAGGGCATTAGAAACCCGGAAGGAATAGAGTCTTCCTCCCAACTGAAAGTTCCGTCGCGACGTAGATAGGAGACGACCTGAGACAGGTACAGCTCCTGTAGCATGCATGGCCAGATCCAACTGGGCTCCTCGTTCTCGTAGTATAGAGTTGTTAAGTGTCATATAAAGACGTTAAATAAGAACACAATGTGTATTGTCAATTATCACGTTTAGGATAATGACATTTGTTATAAAGTGAAGTTAGTGAGAGACTTGAGTACAAGTCCTCGGTATACTGAAGCGCAGGTATTTAATCCACTGGTATAGTAGTGTTTGTATGCGTGGGACATACACGTAGTAGTCAGCATCATTCACGCACATAAAATAATACAACAGCGCACAAGAGTAAACAACATTTTACATTAATTATCTTGGTCGTTAATTCAAACAACAAATAGCACACAAGCCGGTGTAATCCGGTAGAAAACAGGTTGCAAGAATCCCATACCGTTCACCGTAGGTTGCAGTTGATTATACCCTGGTCAACGTCTGGTCAAACAAAGTCCTAGAATAGGATTAACTGAGAGGGTTAATTTATGTTACCCTTATATAATAATTCTATTGGATCTTTTAACAAATCTCGTATTTGTTATTTCATGTGACTTTCAATTACCTCATGATTTAATGTATATCTTATTTGTTATTCCTTTTTGATTTATTTATAAATCCTTTAATGTACATATATGTATTCATATATTCATGCACTATATTTGTTGTTTACTTTAATTGTCTAAGGGACATAACAACTTATAATTTTCTTAACTATATTTAAATGTCTTACAATGACATAATATTCTTATAATCTCATTATTCTCCTTTTAGTCATAAATAATATTTATTGTTTTCCTTTAACTTCCTTATAACTATATAAGCCATAGTTCTAATTCCATAATTCCTTTAATTAAAATTCTTTCTTCTAATTCCTCAAAATATCCATATGGGACTTATATTTATTTAAATCTAAATTCTTACCCTTATATTTCGGTTATTTACAAAACAACCACATTAATTCATGAACTTTATATTTAATTCTAATCTCATTATATTATAGAGTTTTAACTTCTTATTTAGCTAAATTACATAGTCACACTAATATTTTAGTATATAGCTTTTAAGTACTATAACTTTCAAAAAATAACAACTTAGCCCCTTAAATTCTCGGCAATAATATTTTATTTCCCATAATTACAATTTAACCACAAAACCTTATAAACTTTGCATAATGCCTTATAAACTATAGTTTTAATTTTAATTCTCCATAAATGCCGAATATATATATATAAATTCTTAAATTACCAAACTAACCCCAAGTAATTCGGCTTTGGTCTTGAACTCTCCATTAATTACATTTTCACCCCAAAACTTTATAATAACTTCTTAATGACTTATAAACTAAAGTCTAAATATATAATTCCTCAAAATTTCAAAGGTGAGCCTAATAAATCTCTTAATTATGAATTCGCCCCTTTTATGTTCTAAACTTTCATAACAACTTTTATAAATTACATAATAGCCCAAAACTTAATAAAATGTTATTTTAACACTTGTTTAAATTATCTAAAATTCATAAACTTAATTCCTAACCTTATATTATATTATAATTTCACCAAATACCCCTTTAGCTCTCGGCTTTCACAATATATACACTAAATTTTGTAAAAATTACATTTAAGCCACTTAACTTAATTAATTAGCCATTTAAGCACTAATGAAATATTTTTAGCTCACCAAACTTTGTGATATAAGTTTATATACCTAAGTAGGTCATTAATACCTATTTATCAATTAGTACATTCGGCCATATTTATTTGGTGACCATATAGTATATAAAAGTGGACTTATATGTCATAATAATTATACATAAATTCATAGGAGTTATATAACTCATGTAAAAATTATTGTAATGTCTTATATAAATTCTTAGCTCAAAAATAAGCATTTTTGCCCTTGATAATTCGGCTTGAATTAATATGTGACATAACTAAATTTTGTGACACAAAAATGTGTCTTAAGGTAAATATTTTCTATATAAGTTATAGATTGTATTTTTGGCATATAATACCATATAGTTTCGGTCTTAATAAACCTAGGAGATGTACATAATTTTTGTATAATTTTTAGAAGCTTAACAAAGCTTATAACATAAAGATTTACTTAGTAAACTTACTTCTTAACAAAGGTGGTTAAGTGCTTGAACTCCTCTTGAATCTCCAAGCTTTCTCCAAGGAAATTTTGATGCTCCACTTCGGTTATATGCAAGTGGTGTAGGAGTTTTAGGAGTTAGATCTTGAATAAAGATCTTAAGTAGATTTGTAAGTAGTTTTACAAGGATTTACCTTAGACCTTTCTCCTTATGAATTCGGCACTCCTAAGGTGGATGAAGAACAAATTTTCCTTCATCAAAATGAAGAAGAAAAGAACCTTAGAAGGAGTAGAACTTGGTTACACATAAAAATGTGCTTTAAGGATTTTCAAGCATTAAAACTACCTTAAGATAACCTTGAGATGCTCCTTGGATTAATGTTGGTTTGAACAACCTCCTTGGTGAACTAAGTGATGCCGAACTCTTGTTGTTATGCTAGGAAGAGTTTTGCTTCAAGGTTTGACAAGAAATGCTAGGAAATTACCTTAAAGATGAAGATAGAAGTTAAAACTCCATTAATGACTTAAGAGCTTCAAAGGAAGAAGATGAAGCAAGAAGAGAGAGCTAGGTAGCTTACCAATTCGTGGATGAAGAGGGCAAGGAGAAGAATGAGACTCACGAATTGTATAAGGTAAGAAAATGCATTTGGAATTTGATTTTTGCTTTGTCAAATTTTTAATGTCAAATGACTTACTTTTCCTTAGTTTATTACATGGTTTATTGGCTCAATAAATGCCCATGTTCTCTGCATAATTTCGTGCATGTGGTATGTGACAAGGCAAGAGTTGGAAAGAAAATGATTGTGAGCTAGAAGACAAGGTAATTTAGGTAAGTTATTCTTTTGATTTTTCTAAGTTAGGCTTGTCTTCTTCCTCCCTTGTAGAGTCACGAATTCAAGGGTCAAATGGGGTGTCTTAATTGACATTGAAGAGCCAAGGACAAGCATGTTAGGTCACATGGAAAAGAAGGAATCTAGAAAAGTGAATTCTAGATCTACTTTTTGCTTTTTCTCATTTGTTTTTGTTCTAGCTCACATGGCCTTATTCCATGGCCTAATTTCGACAGCTTGCTGGTCATATGAGACCTACATACTTTGACATTAAGTAATACAACACATGGGAAGGTGAGTCACCATGTATTAAACCTTTATAAACTTTAAAGGCAAATTTTATACTAGTTTTTGCTCTAAATTAGGCCCCTATAGAGAGCCTTGTTGACTAGTCACACCAACTGATTTAGAAGGTCATTTTAACCATATTTAAGATTACCAATTCGTGGCATGTCAAAAACTACAAGGCAATTGCGTAAAACGCGTTTTCGTGACACCCGAAGGTGTGTTTTGTGCTCTATGGAAATTTTGGGAAACAAATTATTTTTATGAGTTCCAAGTGTTTTTAAACACTTATTATAGTAAATAAACATATACTAAGATGTTACATTGGGTTATATGGGGTTACATCAACCCATGACATAATTTACGGGCCATCGGAACACACCCGGGCAAAAAGGAGCGCTAAGAAATCCTCCTGTGGTTTTTGCTGAATTTTGAGAAACCACTTCATGGGTTCTATTTATAATGGTTAATAATGATGTTAGGAACTCAAGAAATTAATTTTATAGGAGTTCGTGCCACCTCTACACTCCTCCGGACTTTTCGTGCTTTAAGGAGCGGGCGTGAGAACTCCCGAGCGTTTTGCGTTTTTGACTGAATTTAGCTTAGGGAATATATTTGTATATTCATATAATAATTGTATGACCATTTGGTTTGAATATTAGAGGGTCATACAAGGTCATGTTTGACCATATGCTTCTAAGGCGTTTTCGCGTTTATGGAGAAACGACTGTTTTTACGTAACGTTCTCATGCATGGGTTTGCATGCGTACGTGAAATGATTTATATTTGGATTATATTCCAATAAATAATGATTTAATAATATTATTTAGATTTGAGGTATTTCAAAGAATCCTACATTATGCATTACTACCTGAGCAGTACTCCAAGGTAGCCTCAGCTAAAAAACCAAGGAAATCTGGGAAACTTTGAAGTTACCTATGAAGGAAATGACAAGATCAAGAAGACTCGCATTGAAATATTGCTTACTCATTGGGAGCTATTCAAAAAGGAAGAAAAAGAGAGCCTTTCTGAAATGCACACTAGGTTCACTAAGCTGGTCAACAAAATGCTTGTGCTTGGAAGAACTATCTCAAATGAAGATCGAATTCAAAAATTCTCAGATCACTTCCGTGTCCTTTGATAGCAAAGTCAATTCATGCAAGAAGTCCATGATCTCTCAAAGATGTCTATGGTGGACATGCTAGGATCATTAATGGCGTTTGAACTAAAGTTACAACAAAGAAGTTCAGAAAGCTCAATAAGAGAAAAAGGAAAAGGCATAGCTCTTCAGGTAGCTGAAAATGAAAATATGATTTTGGAGAAGACGACGATGAAATGGTCCTCTATGCCAAAAGGTATTTTTGAAAATTTCTTAAGAATAATATGAGAAAAGGAAAGGACCCCAAGGAATTTGACGATCTCCAAAGGAAGAGCAATGACAAGTGTTTTGGATGCTCAAAATGTGGGCATCACATTAAAGACTGCCCACAACGACCCCAGGAGGACAATGACAGGATCAGGAAATCTGTCAGGAGATTATTCAACAAAAAGCCAAAGAAAGAAGCTTTCATTGTTGCATAGGGAGACTCGGAACTCAGTGATGATAGTCAAACCACATACAACGATCCCTCTGGGGATGAAAATGCTCACCTTTTCCTTGAGGAAGTTTGCTTGATGGCCCAAGACAGGGAACGTTAGAATAGGAGGAGAAAGAGGAACAAATCAAGGTAAATTACTCTCGACTTAGAAAGGTTTGTTCGAAAACCTGAACTTCTAGGACTTATAAAGTTTTCCCTTATATTGCTTGATCAACTAGAAGCACTAGAAAATGAAAACAAGGAGCTCTTAGAAGAAAATGAAAAGCTACAAAAAATTCAGATAAGGATAAGGTACTGAAACTCACGAATGCACTTAAAAATTACAAACTAACTATAATGAAATTCTTGTTGTCCATGAGAAAATAAAGCTAGGAAAACAACTTGAAATCGATGAATTGATTGCTGCACTTGACAAGAAAGAAAAGGAACTAGCGTCCTTTAAAGAAAAACATGTAAAACTAGAAAATGATGCTAGGACACCCATGAGGAAAGACAAACGACCGGTCAGGTACCAATCGGGAACCCATCAAAGAGATGTCTGCCACCTGTGCAAACAACCTAGTCACTACGACGCCAAATGCTATAGGACACGATTTATGAGGCATTGGCAGCTAAAGAAAATTGGGCTAAGATGGGTAGTTAAGGATGATCATAAAATAATTTCATTTGGTGGAAATGGGTCTATACATTCTTGGGACCCTAACCCCATATTACTAACTTGTTAAGTGCAGAATCGAGTAGGAAGGGACCCTACTGGTACATTGACAGTGGGTGCTCTAAACATATGACAGGAGACAAGTGAAAATTCCTCTCACTCGAACTAGGAAGCCAAGGAACTGTTTCCTTTGGCGACAACAAAAAGGGAGAAATCATCAGTGTAGCTAAGGTTGGTTTCACTTCAGATTATGTCACTGATAATGTCAATTTATTTAATGATTTAAAATTCAATTTGCTCAGTGTATCTCAAATTTGTGACAAAGGTAACTTAGTCCACTTCTATTCTACACATTGTAGCATCGTAAGTCTGAGTGATGGAAAGGAGTTGTTAAGGGATATAAAATGAATATATATATATATATATATGTATGTATATATTATATATATATATACGTAGCCAGTCTAGAGGATATTGACAGTCTAAACCTTCCATGCTTGAATACATCAATAGATGACTCCACTCTATGGCACAAAAGGCTAGGGCATGTTAGTATATCCTTGCTAAGAAAACTAGTCAAGAATCAGCTGGTTAGAGGTCTCCTTTAGATTAAGAAATCTGAGACAAATCTTTGTGATGCCTATAAGAAGCAAACAAACTAAAACTTCTTTCAAATCAAAGAACATGGTAAGTACATCTAAGCTACTCGAACTGCTTCATATGGACTTATGCGGACCTATGAGCGATAGAAGTTTTGAAGGAAATTGGTTTGTGTTTGTTATTGTTGATGATTACTCATGATTTGTATGGACAATCTTTATTGCTTCCAAAGACGAAATCTTTAAGAAATTTCAAACATTTGTAGGACAAATCCAAGTACAACTCAACCTTAAAATCAAGGACCTTCCGTCTGATCATGGATCAGGGTTTGAGAATCAATAATTCATGGACATGTGTGACCTACATGGAATCAACCACACATATTCAGCACCAAGAACACCTCACCAAAGTGGGGTAGTTGAGCACAAGAGCAGAACATTACAAGAAGCAGCTAGAGCCATGCTATTGGGGAGTAATATTCCTTAAGTCTTTTGGGATGAAGATGTAGCAACTGTCTTACATCACTAATAGAACGCTCATACGACCAATCCTCAACAAAACACCTTATGAGCTGATCAAGGGTAGAAAAACCAAGCATAAGCCATCTCATAATCTTTGGTTGTAAGTGTTATGTCCATGATAATGGATAGAATTCCCTAGGAAAGTTTGATGCCTGGAGTGATCTGGCTATATTCCTTGGGTTCTCAGAAAGGAGTAGGGCATACAAAATCTACAACAAAAGGACTCTGAAAGAAGAAGAAGAGTGTACTTGTGGTCTTTGATGAGGCTGAAATCCATATGATCAAAGAACCTGAAGAGGATGAAGCTTTTGGATTTGATCTAGCTGGGCAAGATCTCACAAACAATACCAAAGATAAGTTACCAACTAAGGAATATCTGTCTGATAGGTCAGAGACTGGTCAGTAACATGACGACGAAGGAAACAATGATGTCAAAGATCCTTTATCACCATCAACCATTCATCAATCTCAAGTTCTATATAAAGATCACCCATTGGAGAACATCATATCGAATATCTCTACAAGAATTCAAACCAGAGCACAAACTCATGATCTCTTGGCCTTCTTCACAACATTTTCACCCATCAAACCCAAAAACATCAAAAAAGCCTTACAAGACTCAGATTGGGTTAAGGGAATGCAAGAGGAATTGAACTAGTTTGAAAAATGCAAAGTTTGGAATCTTATGCCTCGTCCCACACATCAAGGGGTAATTGGCACGAAGTGGGTCTTTAAGAACAAACTAAATAAAATGGAAGAAGTCATTAGAAACAAAGCTCGGTTGGTAGCACAAGGGTATCATCAACAAGAAGGGAAGGACATGGTACTCAAGCTTGCAAAGCTCTTTGTGGGCTTAAACAGACCCCAAGGTCATGTGCAAGTATATCTTGATGACATAATCTTTGGAGCTTCTGATGAAAAGTATTGCAAGAAATTTAAAGCATTGATGAAAAGAGAGTTTGAGATGAGTGATCTAGGAGTACTGAAGTTCTTTCTAGGACTTCAAGTCAAGCAGGACAATGAAGAGACTATCATATCCCAGCAAAAGTACGTAAAGGATTTATTGAAAAGATTCGGGATGAAGACATGTAAGCCTTTTTGACACACCAATGGTAGTCGGCACGAAGATGGGTATCACGACTGGTGACCAACCGGTCCATCGATCGTACAGAGAAATGACCGGTTCTCTACTAAACCTAACTTCTAGTAGACCTGACATTATGTATAATGTTTGCTTATGTGCCAGGTTTCAATCAGATCCAAGAGAGAGTCATCTGACAGCTGTGAAAAGAATCCTACGTTATCTCAAAGAATCCATGAATCTTGGACTCTTTTATCCAAAATTATCTAACTACAATATTGTAGGATTTTCATATGCAGACTATGGTGGTTCTATAACTAATCGAAAGAGAACGTCCGGAACATCATTCTTTATTGGATCATGTTTGATCGCATGAGGATCAAAGAAACAACAAAGTGTGGCAATCTCAACTACTAAATCAGAATACATAGCTACGACAAGCTGCTGTGCTCAACTTTTGTGGCTCAAACAACAAATTGGTGATTATGGTGTTAAAACAGGTACGTTACCCATTATGTGTGATAATACTAGTGCCATTTCTATCTTCAAAAATATAGTACATCATTCTTGTACCAAACACATTGACATTAGACACCATTTTCCTAGAAGATTTGTGAAAAGGAAATAGTTAGGTTAAAATACATTTCAACCTAAAACCAACTAGCAGATATCTTTACCAAGCCACAGAGTAGAGAAAGGTTCAACAAGATTATTCATGATCATGGAATGATATTCATTAATCACGATTATGTTATCTTTCAACTCCCATAACCGGTCACCAACTGGTCTGTGACACCTCAAGTATGTCATTCAAAGGTCCTTGTACAATTTAATGCATGAATGTTGAATCAAACGGTTACTTGAAACCGATACGTCAGTAAATCCACAAAAAGAGAGGATAGGATATAAGAGGTATAACGGATAGAACAGTATTTTATGCAATGGATCACTGATGAATCGTCACGACCGGTGCCCATTAGGAATAGTGACACATTAGTGAGCGAACGGGGAGCAGTTGCCGACCGTTACCTGATAATCTATAAAAGGGCTACGAGAGTCTCACTCTCATCACACATTTCTCTCAATCTCCATAAACTCTCAAAACACAAAATCAACATTCTCTTCTCTCTTACAAACACTCTTGTGAGTTTAGTACAAAGTGAACCTTAGATACTCCAAATGCATTGCTAAAGAAGTCTTGATCAAAAAGTATTAAACTTCAGTAATATCCTTAATCATAAATGGAACCAAAGACTGATCACCGCTCCAATATCACCTCTACTGCCACCAATCCGAAAATAGCGACCAATACTCAACCAACAACCCTTGAAACGACACCACAACCAACTCGTCTGCCACCAGCTCAGGAGGATTAGTTAAAACTAAAAGTCATGGTAGTGGATGAACTTCAGGAGGAAGAGGTAACTTATAAAAATATCTACCTTCCCAAGATCTCCAAACTCATTCAAAACAAAACCTTCAAGCCCACAATTCTACTAACGCCAACTCCCTCTGATCCTAGCCAAACTACTTCATCTACTAAATCTCCCAAGCCCACATGGGTCTCCATAAAACAATCTGTGGCACTACAACCAAAAATCTCAAAGTCCAAAAGCTTCATCCAAGCCTTCAATAGTCAAACTCAAACTTCTAGAGTGTCAAAGCATCTACTACTGAAACAACAGGGGTCAAAGAAAGGCAAGTCGAGCCCAGAACTTACCTCATGATGCCTTAACTTCAAAATGTGAAGGGGAAGAGAACAACCTTGTAAAGAAAATCACAAATATTGCTCCTAAAGCTGTGGAATAAGAGGTAAAAAGTGATGAGAAGTCACAAAAAGATCAATCAACAGAAGAAGAAGAAGGTTTGACCATCCCAGATTCTACTGAAAAGGAAGATCCACCTGTCCAATAAGTCTCCGATTGGTCTCTAACACCACACTGACCGATTCTTAAGCGATAAAGAATCACAATCACCAATCCTCTTCACTCTTGAGGAGTGTAACGTGACCAAGAAGAACAAAGGGAAGCAAAGAATAGATCCCTCAACTCAAGAACAAAAGTTGGAAGATGATATCGCTAAGCCACCACCACCTCAATTGCTAAAGCACTTACCAAGGCTTAGCCAGCCTAAGCCAAATCCGATCAGGGCTGTAAATGTAGACGATAAGTCTTGTCTAGTACTGCCCAAGACACTGGACATCGAATGGATGATGCAAATGGGCTTAGGCAAAAAATAGTGGAGCTCATCGAGTGGAAAGGATGGCTTCACTAATTCCAAGAACCAATCCCTTGCTTCATAGAGCTCTTGAAGGAGTACATGCACAACCTAGGACCACTCGTGAGTGACAACAATGACTATCTACTCTCAAAGGTTCAGGATTGTCAACATCAACATCACAAAGACATGGATCACTGAACACTTCAACTTCAAACCGAGGGACTAATGGTACCAAAGGACATTACTGGGAACGATCTCAGGCACCAAGGGGGAAGAATGGAAGATCTCTTAAACTAGGGAGCTACTATGAAAAATTTCCTAGCTGTCCAAATATCGATTGAAGTTAGGGTACTTCATAGCATCCTCACTCATAACATCACTCCCAGAAATTAGCACACACACATTGTCAATGCCCACGATGTAAGGATCATGTATGCGCTAAGAATGAAGGAAAAGCTGGATCTCCCAGCAGTGATCCTCCTCACTTTCGATGAAAGTAAATACGTGAACTAAGGTTCAGTGCACGGAGGAGTAGTCACTGAAGCCCTGGTTACATTTAGTGTCAAGACCAACCACTTTCAAGCGTACTCAAGGACCACTCAGGACTGTGTCTGCTCAGAGATGCTGTCAAAGATGGGGATCAAAAACCCAGGAGATAAGCTTATTGTCAATCAGAAGCCTTTCAAGAGTGAAGACTCCTGATCAGAGTCCCGTCCCGTAGCTAGGACCTCAGCCCTCAAAAGAAAACCTAGTCTATCACCGGTCCATGATAGGTCGGGGACACGTTTGGATACTCGAGCTCAAGACATTCTCAAGCGAGTAAAACTTACCCTAGGAGCCATTTAGGTTGTGTCCGATGAATCTAGTGTACAATCAATGGTTCAAGGATCCATAGACTGAGAGTTCTACGTTCCTTAAAAAAATTTCTCACTTAGTATCTGTTTCAAAATTTTGTAACTATTTGAATCGACACAATGCACAAATTGTCACATTTTCACTTTGAAAGACTTACCTGTACACGACTAATTTAATTGCATTGATTGCCTCTTTCTTGATTACACACTACTTCTTTATCAGAGACATCGCCTTTTGTGCGACATGTACATGCTCGTCACATGACAAGTCATCTATTCTCTAGGACTGCAACACCATTAATATATAGTTATTACACCCTCAAGATCAAACGGTGGCCTGTCCCTCAACTATCCTTAAATCCATTACTCAACCATCGCTCTCATAATTAATCTCTACATCACTAAACTCTCTCTTTCACAGCAGTCATGAATCATGAAAATTACAGTTCCTCTAGCTCTAATGAGTAAACCATCTTCGCCACCACTAGGAAATTCATGAAACAAAAGAAAGGTCTCCCTCCATCTAATCTTCGTCCACAACCCGAAATGCTGTCTGCATGGTACACCAATGTAAGTGCCAGCCAAATCCAGTCAGTCACTTATTACTCCACAAGCTTGCTCATCGATTCCAGATATCAAAGTTACTCTACTGATGACCCTCGTGGCCTAGATTCTTCCGATTCCTCCATATCCAAGCGTCACACCTCTTAAAAATTGTCTCTATCAAATGTAGTCTCTAATCTATGAAATGTTATGGTCTGTTCAATCACGTCAGTCATGTAGTTACTCCCTATATTTGTTGTATGGCAAAGGGGGAAAAGAAAAGATATGTACTTATGAACTTATGTTTATCATCCTTGTGGTATGTAATCAATCTTAATGAAAGACTCTCTACTATGGCTCGGTATAAGGCTGTTGTTATTATTATGTTATTGTTCATCATTTGATTATTTGTATAACCCTTAATAAACTCATGGGGAATCCCTCTTAGGGGGAATGTTCTCACTTCCATAATACCAATCGTCAAGTACATATGTCCAAAATCAATTTTGTATTTGTTGTCATCATAAAAAAGGGGGAAATTGTTAAGTCAAGATCATTTAATTTTAATGATAGCAAACATGTGTTGTTTATCTAATATGTTTTTTGAGCTTATAATTCAGATAAACAGGTAGAGGAGTGGCTTAGCATGCAAGGTTGCAAGCGCACTCCATTCATGACATGTTCCCATCCAGTCGGGCACCTATCTGGGAGAGCTCTGATAGAACTTCTAGTACACACAAGAAGTCAAATACTACTCAACCATATCTCTCATGCATCAGATGCAATAGAAGGACAAAAGACATCAAGTGTGTCGACAAACTCATGTACACTCATGCATCCACACAAGCAACTAGCTCACGACAAAAGTCTTGCTCATTAATGAGCAAGATAACGATACAAGGCCATAGCTATTAAGAGGCACTCATTACGCAGCATTAAATAAATCCTAGGAGAGTATTATTGAGCATTAATGAGGCAAACAAGATCCGGCAAGGGAGAGTGCAAGTGGTGACCGACCACTGAGTACACACCTCCAACACGTCCAACCACAGGGCGACTGTAGCAGAAATATATGACTATATCTACCTAGTCAGTGTACCTATAGTTTTGTGGAATAATGAATTAAGTGGGGTTGTTGATCTTATGGACCTCGTTCAATTAATTGACAATTTATTAATTAATCGAGAAACTAAGTAAAAAAACAGGAAACGTCACCTTAATTTAATGAAAAGACTGACTCAATAAACAAATGTAAAATAATAAAACAATCAAAATAAACTAAGTAAATAAATAAATATTAAAACTCTAGATAAAAGGAAGCACCCTGGATTGTTCTGCAAACCTTCCCTTTCTAATCTATTAAAACTCTCCCCTAATTTTGCAATAAACTCAGATACTACAATTAATTCCTCAACGACTAAGTCTAATAAATCCTAACCAGTTGCTAGAACTAGCAGCACACTGATGCTCTAATCCGGACACAAGCAATCGCATAAAGAATAGTTTCCATTATAGACCAATTAACCTATAGGCGGGGTCATGCTTCAAGTCATTAATCAGGTTTAACTTCCTTTGTCTGGTTATCTATCTCAGCTCTCACGTGTTGATTAAAAAACTACAAAGATTTCTTTAATAATTGATAAGAGAATTAAAGCACATGAAGAACTGGAATTAAACTATTGCATTAATGAATTAGAGAAAAGATTACAAAATAAATATAAAGATCTGGTTTGCTACCTCAATCCGGGGAGCTAAACTAACTACACTAACATGAATATAAAAATAACAATAACAACAAAGGAATAACACAATGGCATATTAGATAAAAGGGAAGAAGAAACTCTGTTAGAAGATCCCGCTCCACCCTCTATTGTCACATGTCTCTTGATAAGCCTCAGACTTATCATATTATAGTAGTTATAATTATAAAATTATTGATAGAAATAAGGTTAAATAGTTAGTATTTATGTTATATTATGTATTAAAGTGTATTATTTGTTCAGACTTATGTTTTTATATGTTTTTCATGCAAGGAACAGGTTTCTAAGCAAAAATCCAATATGCCAGATATTATGCCGGGTGACTTCTGCACGACACAAGTATGCAGCAGAAAATAAGTTATTGTCGGGCATAGTGCCCGGTACTTCCTATCCGGCACAAACAAAAGTCACCACGGTTGACCAGACGATGGCAGTTAATGACCGTTGCCAATCCAACCTATGACGGGTATGGTGCCGGACAGAAGATGTCCGGCACAGGTACCTTTTCGCGCAGATTTGGCCGGTTCGACCGTTAACAGTTGGGCACGTGTTTATTATATGCCGGATGACATTTACCCGGTATTCTACCCGGTACACATGAATTTTGGAATCTATAAATAGACCGTTGGCCTACATAATTTGACACACTTCAACACCCCTATACACTCCATTCATACTTCTAATTCCGCACTCATCCAAGGTGTTGGTGTGCAAGGAAGTTCTATGCAACTTTCCACGCGAAGAGAAGGAAATCCATGGCGGGTTGTAACACCCCTACTACGCACATAGCTATACTTGGAATCGCAGCGGAAAATAAACAACTAAACGGTAACTAACGATTGGTGCTACAATGCCGTCAACCACCCTCGTGGCTAACAAGGCTGAATAAATACAAATGTACCGGTCTGATGATCAGACTCCCGAGCATAGAACTAACAACCATATATATACATCAACATAATACCGAGTGTTTACAAAATCCTTCACTGTATACCATCACTGTAATCCACCATAACAAGTATATAATACGCCACGGGAGCACAGGCGCATCCCGGGCAAACATCCAAAAGTACTCCAAAAGTAAACTACTCTCTAGGACCTAGAGCCACTCTGCCTCTTCGATCCTCATCCTGCAATAAAAATATGGAGCCCCCGAGGGGGTCAGCACCTTTGCTGGTATGGCTAACGCGCAGCCCATCGGCTACCGGGATACGCGCAACCAATTGTCATGATGACATGATATTTATTTTAAAACACACAACATATACATATATAACATAACACAGGTATTGTACACATCATAACACACATCACAAACATACAATTCCTTTTAGGAAGAGAACCAACACAGTTAGTCCCCATTGAGAGCCTAGAGAATGTTGCCACACTCATACTTAGCTCGTTACATAACTCGTTACCGTCCGGTTAGATTGAACGGTTAACTTAACACAAGGTGCCTCGGATATAGTGATCCAAGCACACCGAAACAAAACACATAGTATGCCCCTGTGGCCCGACGTGAGTCAGTAAAATAGCCTTGGTTAAGCTAAAGGGAAGGTTAGAAACCAAATTGGAAACTTAACCATAACATACAGAGAGAATCGAACCGGTTATGACATCGACTCCCATACTCACACGCGTGGCCGGAACAGACCGGACTCCTCACTTCCCCCGTTAGCCCTTGTTAGTAGTTCATCATTGAACACACACACAATTCACAATCATAGGTCAAGTCTTGTTAGACCCACACAAGGGAAGAGAGAGTCACACTTAACAACATAATAATATTTAACAACTGTAAACTCTTTACATGGTTTAATCTTACAAAGTCATAAACACACAGAAAAACAAACAACACACAAGCCGGTGTAAACCGGTAGGCAACAGACTGCAAGAAAACCATACCTTGGTCCTTGCCTTGTTTCGTTTCCACCTTGAGAGAATCCTAAACACATTAGTAACGTCGGTTAATTAACGCACTAGTCCATTGTTAACATTATCTACTCAACACTACTAGTTTACTTTTACTTTACACTTGTTACAACTTTTCATCCCTTTAATTGCCTTTAAAACCCACCTAACATGTATTATATAACCTTATTATATCATTACTAACCAACTACTATTTTTAGATAACAATTCCCATCTTAAAACAATAATTTTTGGTCCATATAGTGCCCTGTCCGAACTTGTGTCCGAGCTTCAAGTTCGGACACAAGCCGTGATTTTAGACAGAAAACAGACACATGTCCGAACTTGTGTCCGGACTTCGGAAGTTCGGACATGAGTCGAGGAAAATTTAGACAGAAACCCTCGCGTCCGAACATGTGTCCGGACTTCCCAAGTTCGGACACTGTTCGAGGATAATTCCCTAAGAAATAACAGGTGCGTCCGAACTTCCAAGTTCGGACGGTAGTTCGGACACTACCTAAAATCCAGAAAACTGTAAGCGTAAC
The DNA here is from genome assembly GCA_023374045.1 of Limonium bicolor. NCBI lineage: Eukaryota > Viridiplantae > Streptophyta > Magnoliopsida > Caryophyllales > Plumbaginaceae > Limonium > Limonium bicolor. The sequence continues at coordinate 59,238,892 of CM041779.1, read as the reverse complement.
AGGGCATGTCCGAGCTTCCAAGTTCGGACGGAAGTTCGGACGTGCCATTATACTCATTTTCTACAACCTTAAACACTTAACCAAATTTCTCCAAAGCCTCCAACACTTATAGTGTCTTCTCCTTAAGTTTCTAAGTGGCATTCCTTGCCCATTCCAATCATTATTCCTAGATATTTCTTCCACACAACATCATTACTTTAACATTGTTTCTTACAAACTAAAACTCCTTAAGTCATTCTTGAAATCCCTTTTTCCTAAGCTTACACTTGCTCCTTATTTACCAAAGTTAGCCTAAGCCTTCATCTAAGTCCAAAATGACTTTGGTACATACTAAAACCTCAAGATCATGCCTAAGTCCTTATTACACTCTAGAACACTTCCTAGTTCATCAAAATTCCTTTACAACATCTTGAACTCCTTATGCATTTTCTAAATTTCGACATAGTTTCTCCTAGCATTTTGTTACACCTTAGCACCTTATTTTCATCATTAAACATCCTAGAACACTAAGAACACCAACAACACTTTCTTACACAACTTCACCAAATTCACACTACATCACAATATAGTGCATAACTTAAATTGCATGGCACTTAGGCCCTTAAAATGCATGGCTCTTAGGCCCTTAAAGTGCTTAAATCATAAACACTGAATTTCCACAATATATATGCCTTTAACCTCCGATTACATACAACAAGACATATGTTATTTTACTAGTCTCCTTGAGAACATTTACTAGGTCATTTACCATGTGCTCTTTAGGTAGTTTTAATAAGCAATTATAGCTCATTTCTCCTAAGGCATTAAACAACATTAAGTTAGTAGATTTACCTCTTTTTCCACCACACTTCCTTCTTGTTTCCTTACAAAACCGTATGGTATTTTGATTCTTTGACAAGTTCTAAACAATATACAAACATTATAATGAGTATTCAAGCTATAAGCTTCATCTCATTGCAAACCCTAATTTTACATTGTTTCAAAAACATTAATGTAGTTGTTTTACCTTGATCTTTGAAGAGAGTTTGAATATATAACAAGAGAGGACTCCACCTAGTCCATGAAGAGTTGAAATGAAGCTAGAACAAAGTCACACAAAGAGCTATATCAATGTGTATTTTCGGTTAAGGTAAGAACATGGAGGAAACATGATTTTTCTTTGAGATTCCTTACCTAGAAGCAAAGGAGAGTAATAATATGTCAAAATACAAGCTCAAGCTCCTTCAATGGTGGAACACCTTGGCACCGAAATGGAGCCCTTGGAGTTTTGAGAAGATAGGAATGAAGAGCTTGATGAGAGGAAGAGATTGGTGGTCTTTGTTTTTGATTTGGACAAGTGAGCTAGATTTAGCAAGTGGTCAAAGTTGGAACTTCCATGGTGGTAGTAGTATTACCGAGAGAGAACAAGGAAGAAGGTAGAAGAGTGGTGTTTGCAAACCGTGGGAATGAAGGAAAGAAATGAGAATGAGATAGGATTTGCTTTTAAGAAGATATTTATGTTTATAAAGTAAAAAGTAAGTTTACTTAGTTTTCTTTACTTACTTATTATTATCAACTAAGGAGTGGTGAGTCACACACTTAGAAAACCGGCCCCCTTTATTAGTATGAGGGCATTTTAGTCTTTGTTTGTCAATTTAATTACTTAATACAACATATGTTATAAACTAGCTTATAAAAAGTACTATTCACCTAAACAAGGCACTTAGAAGTGAAATTTTTGATTTCCCACTAATATAGCCACCCAAATGTGATACTATATAGTACACATATATATTTAAGAGTAATGATGGACATTTAGCCATTCAAAACTCATTTACAAGACAATTTTTCAAAAACGTGCTTTAAGACTTCTTAAAGCACATTTTGTGTTTTAACTTGTTTTCAAGCTTGGTTTTCTTTGGTAATTGGTTTAATAAGTTCATTAGTATATAAATGAGGTCTTGGTAAGCTCATTAGGTCTTACTCAAGTTTATCCCAAGCTTAGAGCACATTTTAGCTCTTATTGACTTTAAAGCACATTTGTGTTTCCTTTTTGTTTAAATTTGTTTACTAAGGTTTCTAAGACTCTTTTTAGTCTTATTACACCCTATTTAGGTGTTTAAACAACATAACTAGGTTTGGGGTATTTCACGGGTTAAGGCTACGACCAATTTCCTTATCTCCTTTGTATTCTTTCTCTTAATCTGTGTGGATGGTGGAGTAGAAATCCTTGTTTTGTTATCCTTGGTTGGGAATGATTATCTTTGCAAAAAAAGTTTGATCATTAATGGAATTTACAAGTTTCTTAACCGGAGTTCTAATCTTCATACAAGTAGAATAAGGATCTTAACTTGTTCTCTTATTTCTAAGTTCTATTTAAGGTTTACAAAACAAGAGCAGAATAGATTAGGATTTCGATAATCTTTAATTTTGTTGTTCTAAAAATGGGCAACAAAGACTTAGGTTTAGGATTAATCTCTTATTTCTCCATTGTTCTGTTTGTATTCGCGGCATTAACTATGCACGGTGTGAAATACCCCAAACTTATTAAACATGGATTAAATACCTAATCACATTAATTAAGGCCTAAACATGCCTTAAAAGTCAACTGAGAACAACAGTGGTCAACACAAAACAAGATGTTTCACCCTTTGACTATTTAGGGTAAACAAATACCCAAATGAACTACTTAGGACCTAAAAATTTGTCCTAAGCATATTAACACATTACTAAACATATTACAAGTGTTGGACAACACTCCAACACAAAGAACAAGCACTTTCACGCTTCAAGGTCAAGAAGGGCAAAAATATGCTCTAAGAAACCTTAAAGGTCTAATGACCTCTAAATGATATAAAATTGGATACCATGATCAAATATAATGTAAGGAACACAACAAAACTGTTCTCAAAGAAAACAGAGCTCAGAAACACCTTGCGACACAAAATGTGCACTAAAACTCCTTAAAGCACGTTTTTGTGTAATTACCTTCTAAATTGGTTTTAAATGGGCTAAAAGGTTATAATTACCTTTAAATATGATAATATATCATATTACGAATTTAATTCCAGAAATTTACAAATTTTTACAAATTTAATATTAAAATATTAATAAAACCCTAAAAGGGGGCCCGTTTGGGTCAACATTGACTAAGTTGGTCAATGTTGACCATTGACCACGAATTGGACCTTAAAAAATCAGATTATTAAGGCTCCTAACAGACCATGTGACAATTCCCATGTGACAATTAAATATACCACATTACTTTTACATAAAATAAGAAAAAGTGTACTTTAACATATTAAAACAAAAAGTGAGCTTACCACTTGCTTACCCATGTGAAGGCTGCCGATTTGGAGAGCCTCCCTTCTCCTCATTATACAGTGGCTCCAAGCAAGACAAGACAATGCTTGGTGACTCACCTTTGACTAGTTAATTTAAATCACATTATTACTCCATTATTGCAATAATTTAGTGTCAATCATCCACCCACTACTCCTATCATGGCCGGCTTCCCCTTGCTTTTATCTCCACTGATTAAGCCTCCAATAATCAACACCAATCAGTCCTTGGTGAGTCATCAAATCATTAAGGACATAAAATAAGCAAAAAAATGTGTTTTAAGGCAAAACTAGCTTACCTTCTCCATTAGTTCCACTCCAACCGTGGGACTCCTTGCCAAACTCTCTCTTTGGCTCCTCCTTGACCGTAGGTAAGTAACCAAGCTCCATTGATGAGAGCTCATGCTCTAGGTAAGCTTCTAAGGCATAAAAATGTCCATTTTCTTCATCTTTCTTTCCTTTTTCCATTGATCTAGACCCCAACCATTTCTATACATTTATGTAGAGTGTTTTGGAGGATAAAGGAAGAGTTATTTTCGGCTGTAACAAGATCTAAGGAGTAAAGTTCAAGTCTTGACCATTTAAGGTAAAAATGTGCTCTGCACATATCTCTTCTTCCTTGTGAATTTCGGTTGTAAACCTTGGTTCCCTAGCCTTATTTTCTTCTCCTTTTCATGTGGATTCAGTTGGTATACCAAGATCTACAAGGAGTAGCTAGATCCAAGCCAAAAACATCATTTTTGGCATCTTAAACAAGGTAAAACTTAGCCATCTTCCAAGCTAGTTACCCACGGTTTTGTACCTTGTTATTAAGAGTGTTTTGATACTCTTTCTTTCTGGAAAAATAGGGCCAAGGTAGATCTCCAACAAACTTGAAGATCTAAGGTAAAAATTCATGATTTTCATGACTTAAATTACTTCCCATGGTTAGCTCATGTTTGGAGTTTAATCATGTCTTGTTTTCTACATGAGGACAAGTAAATCAAGCTGTGGAAATTTTATTCCTAAGCTGGCCGAACCAAACAAGGCTTTATCTAAGCTAAAACAAGGTATAAATCACTTAAACCTTCACTTGGTACATTAATATGTGTTTATACATATTTGAATAATATGTGCCGTGAGTGAACAAGGATATTAAGGTCTTATTTTGACCTTAGGTGATTAAGGAATGGTTTAATAAATTTTATAACTAATTAAACAAGCATAATTGTCAAATTTAAGACATTATGTGGAAGTTTGGTAATTAAATGAAAAATATGTGGTGAGGCCGAGATTTATATGTATTTTTGGGACATTTATGTGTAATTTATTTTGTGAGCAAATGTTTGTAATAAGGCCATGTACTTTAGGCCATTTTATTTATTTATATTTAGTTTAAAGTTGGTTTTAGGTGATATTTATATATTACCGAAATGAATAAGGGGTTAAAGTGTAATTAAATTAAATTTGGGGGCTTTATAATAATAAGGCCGAAAATTAGAGGTAAAAAGGATTTAAAATAAAGTTTATAAGATTTTATAAAGTTTTGGGGGTTAAATGGTAATTTCAAAAAAATATGGGTGCAAACAGTAATTATAAGGAATTAATGGTCAAGGAAATATTAAGGTGGTCAACCTTGACCATATGGTAGGTTTTGACCAAATTAGATAAGTTAAATAACTTATTTAAGGTTTTATAATAAGATAAGTGTCTTAGTGTAACAATTTTATAACATGTGTGGTAAATATGTTATTACCAAAAATAAAGGGTGTACAATGGTATTTTAAACACCCATGGGCTATTAGGAATTTTTAGGAATTTATTGGGTTGTTTTTGGAATTAAAATAAACTATATATGTATGATATATAGTTATTATGCCATTATGACACTTTGGAGAAATATAGATGGTGGAATTATAAATACCAAAAGTATATGGGTTAATAAGGATATTTATAACCCTTTGGTGAAATTTGGAGATTTTTAGAATTATATAAGAGTATTTATCAAGATATGTGTATAATATATGGTTTTAATGATATTGTAAAACTATATGTTATAAATAGGGCCAAATGGCAATTATAGAATAGCACAAGGGCTGTTCGGAATTTACAAAAAATAACCATAGGTTATACTCTTTTATAAGTTAGAAATGTTATATTAAATGGAATATATAACATGGTATAAATAATGGGGAGATTTTGTAAATAAAGGAAACTATGGTTTATGGAAAAGAATAAGGTTTAATATATATGCCTATGCGGCAATATAAAATAGTTTTGTATAAAAACTATAGTTTATAAGTTAAAGGAAATAAAAATATCATATCAAATGATATTAGTATATGGTATAACATTACATAATGTTATGTGGTCAAAATGGAATTTAAATAAAGTTAAGGGCTGTACCTAATTAATAAGAGTTGGAAAATTAATTTTAGACTATGGTCTACTTTGTTATAAATGTTATAACAATTTTATGGTATTAAGGTGGTTTAATGGAATTAATATAAGTAAGGGTATCCACATTAAATAATGTGACAAACTATAAATAAATGAGATTTATAAACTAAGGTATTTATTGAATAAACCTTAGGAGTTGTAATTATACAACATAAAATGTCACATAATGTTAGGGTAATAATCTTAATATGGGTTGTATAATATAATACACTAATGGGAATAATCAATCTAGTAAAAGATGATCACATGTAACATAAAATATAAGAAGTTATATTAAACTCATGAAACTTACCTACGTTAAATATACATACACAAGGATAATGTATATAAGGTGGATATATTTGGTTGGAAAGCATATATTTAATGGTGGTGGTTATTTTAAAAAAAATAGTTATGAGTTTTGATGCAAATATTATTTGCTAAAGATAATGGATTATATAATACATTGTATTATAATGGATGGTGGGAAAATGATACAATATAATAAATGATACAATATGAAAAGAATATAATATAATATAATAATGCATGCATACATGCAACTATCCTAGATGGTGGATAAAAAGAAATACAACGAATTAAACTTAACAGTTGAAATATTATGACGTACGCGTTTTAAGTAACAAAGCCGACTGTTTTAGAGGAACCCGTAACAATAACTGTAGAAAACAGGGGTGAACTGTCGGGGTTACTTGTTATTCGGAAATACCGGATGTAGTTAGTCATGGAGACTGACTTATAGTTTTAATACCGTTTAGATCATACTTCAGACAAGGACGCTTGACGAACTTGTGGACTACACGGAGCATAGGATCTTGCTGATTCATACTCCACCGTAATACGATCAGGGTGAACGGTATGTAAAGGGGTTTGATCCGAGTTGTCCTAAGGATGCTCCTATTTATTTTAGTGTTACTGCATTATTTATTTATGCACGAGCGTCCTACGGGGCTAACACTACGTCGACTATAGATCGGCTTATATAAACATACATATACGTTATTGTGATGACATGACGGTTACTTGATATAATACCAAAGTATTAATATTAAGTATATGGTATCCTAAGTAAAACACTTAGGTATGAGTCACGACATTGTCGGTCTCTAGAGCATGGATCTCGAACATGAATATAACCTAGATTACTTCTAGGTATGCGTGAGACCCATTGGGCAGCTAACTAATAATTATATTCTCCATAAGACTAAGAGCAGATCTTAAACATTATGAGAGAGAGATGGTATGAGTTGAGGTGAGGAATCCCGGTGGTTTACGAACTACTTGGTTGCGCATTTGTGATCACTGAGGGGTACCCGATTGGGTTCCGCTCCAGGTTATATCCAACGAGCCCAAACTGGATCGTGGATCAGGTGGCTACGGCCTTTATATGGACGTCTTACGAGACATAAGAGAGTCAGGGGCCTCCGGACCTCTGGCGAAATGAGCACCTTTGTGTGTACGGGAGGACTACTATCCATGGTGAGGTTATCGGGTTGTCCTAACATGACGCCCAACTGATATTAATAATTAAACACGGTTTGGATGGATGGGGCCTTAAAGGCCAAATTAAATTAACTATGGAAACTGTACGCTACGGCGAATGTACAATGTACATATGGATGGGGCCTTGAAGGCCAAACTAAATTAAATTAAGAAAGAATGGTATACGCTATGACGATTGTACATTGTACATTATATTGTTATTACTCGATACGTTCAATATACAATTGTGGTTTGAGATATTAAATGAATGTTTGGATTGGATGGATGATTAAATGTTTATGAATATTTGGATGGATGATTATGTATATTATACATTTGTATTACAGTATTGATTATAACTGTAAAATGGTAAAGCATGAAACCAATCTAATAATAAGATGGTTAAAATGACTAAGTGACCATTAGGGTCCAAGCCCGGCATACTCAGCGTCTATCGCTGATACTACACCATTACAGGTTGTTGATCATTGTCGAAGCCGAAGAGCGGGAACAGGGTAATTGGAGTTTTACTTTTGTTACCACACATGGAGATGTTGTATAGCATGAAGATGGTGAATTGTAATATGGTAAGGTTGTGTATATTCAGGTTTGGGTAGACGCTCACTTGTCGATGTTTATGGTTTATGGATTTAGTATGATGTATAGGAGTTTCTCGTTATCACGGCGGTTAGCAGTTTGTTTATGTTGGAAGATTAGATGTAGTTTGGCTTTGTTGCTCGCATGGGCGAGTAATGGCCGGTCACTACAAGAAAAATCAGATTTAGCTACCACTATATATCAGTAGCTAAATCATCAGTTTTGGTAGCTAAACACAACGGGCTACCGCATTTTATGATTTAGCTACTGATATACAGTGGTAGCAAAGGTCCTAGTGGCTAAATTAAAAATAGCTACCGTTTTGGAATGCGGTTGCTATTTCGCTTTGGCCTCGCTACTACTTTTCCTATAGCTAGATATTGTTACCATTTTAGAATGTAGTAGCCAAATGGCTACTAGTGTAACAGTAGCAAAATGACTTCGAGTATAACAGTTGCGAAATCGTTACTAGTACATCAGTAACAAAATCGATACTAGTGTAGCAGTAACAAAATCCCTACTAAAATATTGGTAGCAAAATGGCTACTAGTATAAAAATAATAAAATCGATACACGAATGGTATATATGCTAGCTCTACATTACTACTGAACAATGGGCACCACCACTATTCAATCCCACAAGAAGTGGGAGCCATGTGCCCGCGTAACTTGACTATTCTTTAAATCGAAGACTATGTCATGTGTAACATCTAGGATCGAACTTACAACGTATGAGTGTAAATAGACCTCCCATACCAATGACATATTTAATTCAAACTAATGTGTTAAAATGTGCATAGAGCAAGAATCGATCCCTCGATGTTTGGGATGAATATAGAATATCTTAACCATTGTGCCATGATAGTTATTCACATCATATATAGAAACTACGTGTATATATTGAATGTTTGATATTGTAAATATAAATAGAAGTTTTTGCCGAGACATGATCAAACCAGGGATATATTAAAATTAAAATAGATATATGGCCGATTATATAATATAACAAATTAATTTAATGCGACCAAAATAGTAAAGCTAATAATAATTTAAGTATATTATTGGCTTAAAATTATAAAAAATTAAAAAATATACATATATATCTTTTAAAAATCTTTGAAATGTAAGAAATTATACAAAAAAGATAATATATTATGTAAAGTTACTTATATAATTAAGTCTTATTATATAGTGTTACAAATACTAATATTACATGAAAATTAAAACTTTAGATAATATATTTTGTTTTTGTAAATTTGTATAATATAATATTTTTATAAATTTTAATAGATGTATAATATTGTATAATCTTGACTAATTTAAATTGTTTTAACTTTACTATTTTTCAAAATCCTATTAATTTGTGTGTTGTTTTGTAAATTAAAAACATTAATATATCGTATATTTATGTACGTTTTATTATAATTTTGTATACTTTTAACATTTTATAAATTTATACACACATATATATATATATATATATATATATCAACTTACTTTGCAAATTTTAACCTACATGTCAACTAATTTAAATTGTTATGTTTTATTAATTTATGTGGCTTTTGTAAATAAAAGTATCATATAGTAATAAAAACTGTATTAAATTAAATATATATAAACACACACACATATATATATATACACTTAACTAATTTAAATTATTATTACTACTATTTTTATATTAATTTTTGTAAATTTTAATCAACTTATGTACTAATTTAAATAATTAATACTTTTACTCTATTTTATAATGTATTAATATGTGTGATACTTTGAGACTTAAAAATTATAATATCAAAAATATATTATGTTAGGTATATCTTATATGATAAAATAAATTCTAGTAGTAGTATATAGTTTAATTATTTTTCACGAATTAGACAATTTTATTTAATTATTGTTCTTTTTCAAAATTTTGATGGCTAAAAGCTAACCAATATACTATATTGCAAAAATTAAAAAAATTTAAAAATTTATATAAAAAGATAATATGTCCACTATTGCAGTAGTAGTATAGGTTAGTATTTCAAACTATGTAGTAATCACAAGTTTAAGTTATAAGAATAATAATTTTGATACCGCATTCATTTGTTGTATTCTAGCATAATATCAACTAAAGTTTATTAGCATTATTAGTCAGTAGCAATTTCGAAATTGAATTATATACGTATCACACATTTAAATTATAAGAGAATTATAATTTTGCTATCACTTAAAAATATTAGCTATCGTTTTTTATAATGTAGCACAATATTAGCCATAATCTCATTAACATCATTAGTCGGTAGCAATTTCATAATTAAAGATAGTAACAATTTTTATCCTTGCTAAAAATATTCGCTACCGACGCCCAAACAGTAGCAGAACGGCAACCGTGATGAGTGTTAGTAGCAATTTTATTAACTTAGCTTATCTATTTGGTAGTAGCAACTTTTAGTAGCAATTTAGCTACTAGTTATATTATTTTTTGCTACTACTGCTTTAATAGTGGCACAATAGCTACCATGATTGAATTAGCCACATCTTACAGTAGCTATTCCGTAATTTAGCTACCAACATTGGTAGCTAAATTGTTCTTACAAAAAGAACCAAGATGAAATAAAAAAATAGCTACTACTAATGGTAGCAGTCTTGTCAGGCGATAGCGATTTGGCTACTATTTAAAAAATCTAGCTACCATTGTTGTTGTTGTAGCAAAATAGACACCACTATGTTAGTACCATTAAAAATCAGTAGCAATTTTTTAAAGTAGCTACCAATATATGTGTGGTAGCAAATAATTGGTAGCTAAATCTGTTTTTTCTTGTAGTGGGTGACACCCGAGCGAGTGCTGTTATTGTTATTTATTTTCCGCTGCGAGACGTTTTATTTATTGCTACGTGAGGGACTATTACGAGATTATGGAGAGGGGTGTTACACGATGCAAATAAGGATATTGAGTTCTTTTTGTCATACCTTGAAACTGGAAATGGTATTTACGAAATGAAGATGCCGGACGTAGTGCCGGATGGAAGATGTCCAGCACATTCAAAGTCCTTGAATGTGCCGGGAATCCAAGGTCCGGCATGACACCCGGCGCAATAATTTTGCGAGACAAAAATCCTTTTCGAGACTTGCCACATTTGACCCTTGATCATATGAAATCTTAAGCTGATAATTGACCCTAATCAAGGATAGTTCGTTGAGAATAATTAGTTTAATTAGTTTTAGTTAGGATTAGAAATACTTTTACACTTTTTCCCCTTTTTATTTAGTAAGAATTAGTGATTACCAAGGCTAGGACTAATTTTCTATATAAGTCCCTAGGTTTGATATTCTTGGTCTTAATATGCTCCCTTGCTACTTTGATCGGGATTTTTGGTACCCGTATAGAGTTGTAGGATTATTTCTTATTTATCCATTTTGTCATTTTATTCTTTCATTCTTTTATGCATATAATTTTACCCTACAAGTTTTTAGTTAGCATCTCTACATTAATCCCCTGCTAGAAGTGTAGAGTGCAAATTAGTATGGTGTGGTGGTGGAGAAAGAGGAGGCCGTAGCCTCTGTTGGAGGCGCGAGAAGCAGCAGTGTAGGTGTGAATGTCGTGGAAGAATGAAATCAGAGGCGCAGAGTGCCGTTGGAGGCGTGAGAGAAGTTCCTGATTTCAAGCCCTATTCTCTTTTTTATATTAGTAGCAGCCGTCAAAATGTTTTCTTCATTTTTATTTATCTTCAACGGACATTAATGGCATGGAGGATTTGATAATGAAATCATGCCGGAGTCATTAATCTAAATGATACAACAATGATGATATAAAGTCAATGGTGAAAGTGGTATAACCGTCAATGAGGTGTTAAATGATTTTTGTTGTATCCCTCAGTGCTGCCGTGAGTGATGAATTCAATGATGTTGTGCATGATCAAATGATGTGATCATGGCCAAATTACAGGGAATTATCATAAGTATGCAGCACCGTTAATAAAATATAATCCAACCCCCTATCCTAAAAATGGTCTTGTCTTGGCATGAGTCAGCGTTATTAATTCATGATAACAAGAATGAATATCACGACGTGGAAAGAATTTCATGAGTGAATGGTGTGCTCCGGGAGCATGTGAATATGATTAATTAATCATGAAACAAAGTATATAGTTCTATTGTATTTTCCTACATTTGACACATAAAATATATCAGTTCACATCAAAACATAAATCTAAGGAAAAGCATGTGATAAGTGAGAAAAATGACATGAATAGTTATGAAAATAAGAATAATTAAAGTCCTAAATGTAGATTTATTTCACACTTATCAAACTTCCTCACACTTAGCTTTTGCTTGTCCTCAAGCAAATAAAGAATGAAACGTTCTCTAAGGCCGTAGCATCAAACCTCACTATTAATCAAGTGCAGAAGGAAATCAAGGAAAATGGCAATAAAAAGAATAATCAAGCTCTTAGCTGTAAGTTTTCGTAAACAGTGAAAAAAAAACAATTTTATAAAATCATGGAGAAGTTTGATTGCATAAACTAAATATAGGATAGCTTGGGATCTTCCACCAATTTTTAAACCTGTGGATGACAAGGGGTGTGAAGTAATTTCATATTCTGCAATACCTTTCAACACCACACACTCATGATCAAAATAAGAAAATTCTAATAAACATTAAGCATTAAGATCTTTTCTTTTCGTTATTGTTTTCCATTTTTTTCGCACAATTGTTTTCATCCCCCAGACTTTTCTTTTTATCCCTGTATTGGCGTTGGGCCTTCTATCCCAGATCACGAGACCTTAGGTAGATGGGTGATGAATCACCACAAGGACTTAATAACTAGATCAAAGAGGTCTGTTTCGCTTCAGATAATTTAATTAAGATTAGAGGAGTACCTTGCCTTATCCAAACTATCACAACATTCCCAAGATCACCTAGCTAAACTAATTCTGTTTACGCAATCAGTTAATCCACCAAATTTTAGTGAAAACAGAATCAATTTGCATAAAAACAAGTTTGATTAGTCAAATAGCTTTAAGCAAGAGAATTCATGAAGTTGTCACCTGGATCAGCTTCACACTTCCACAAACATTTTCACCCAATAATTCGATATTTATAAGCACTAAGAGAAGCGATTTTCTCAAAGCAAGAAAACAATCAAAAACAAGTGTGGCATTTAAGTGCAGCTGGCTTATTTTCAGGGAAATGTATCTATTTCCTCACACTTAAGAGGACCAATGTCCTCATTGTTCAAAAATAAAAATCAAGAAAAGACCTTTCAAAATATGCTAGACTCATGAAGAATTCAATCAAGACAATAGGGACTGATAAAATAAAAAAATCATTAAAAGCATTGTAAATCATCGTAGGCTGAACACACACATTAAAAATAAAGGACACTAAAATCCCCTGATATCGTAGATTGAGGAAGGTTCCCTTCCTCACACTAAAGCTTGAACATTGGGGTAGTAACTTTCCTCGCACTTGCGTCCAAGCAAGTGTCCAACCTTGGAGGATAGATAGTACCACATAGAAGAGATTTCACCTGCGCCCACTCACAAAACTACCATAAAAACGCTGAAAGCATTGCATTAAAAGTACAGACACCATTGCCACTTCTAACTAAAAAAGAACTAAAATTAAACTACCAAAAAGAAATTAATGCAGAATTAAAATAGGCTAAACTAAACAATACCAATAGACTATTAAAAAAAAACTAAACTAAACTAAAAAAAATAAAGAAAATAAAGAACTCAACTAGGATAAAAAATATAGGTGGATAATGGCTTCAATAGTGACGAGAAGTAGGCACCAATCTTCATCATTAATCCACCTGGATCAAAACAAAGCGTTACCTTAACAAAAAAAATTGAAAAATATAAACACAATAAAACCTGGTGTTTGAGGAGGTATTGACGGTAACGAATCTCTAGTAGAAGACCAGGAACTGATGGCTTTTCCTCCTCAAATTGGAGGACGTGTTAGTGCTGTTTTGATCGGCAAACTCAGTTTCAAACTGACAAGTACAAAAAGACCAATCCCTGAAACGCGGTCAGTCCTAAACCGAGAGAGCAAAGAGAGAAGATAGAAGATATTAAGTAAGATTTTATCTATCTATTAAAGATAAATAAAATCTTCAATAGCGATATGTAACTCAACAACTCGATATCTATAAAGGGAGCGGAGATACTAGGGTTAGAAGTTAAGGGTTTTACAAATTAGAAAAACCGAGTGGGAAACACGGGAAACACAAGAGGGATTCTTATGTGAGGCGATTCGCAGCAATTATAATATCAATCTGGGTTTATAACCTGAAGCTGTTCACGGGGTAGAACTTCAGGGGCTGGGAATTGTGGGATAGTCGCTACTAGACGTGAGCTGAGTAATAGTACTCGTGATAACATTAGGGAGTGCAAGTTGTACGTGATTAACTTGTATCAGGTGTGATACGTGCTTTAATATTAAAGTCAGTTAAGTTCTTTAGTATTTCCAATTCTCTGTTCTTCATCAGTCCGATACTAAGACGCATTGTACACCAGCGGTAGGATTCTTCAATTGGTATCAGAGCTAGGTTACCCTCATTTTGAAGAAACTTCTTCAGGGGAGATCGAGATGAATTCCTACAACGTCAAACCTCCTAAGTTGACGAAGTTCAACTACACCAGCTGGTGTGAACAGATGGAAGATCAACTGATATCCATCGACCTACAATTATGGGACGTGGTCACTGATGGCGACCTAAAACCCAAGTTCGAGGATAATGAAGTTACCAAGGAGAAACCTAGGGCCAGCTGGAGTGAAAGCGACAACAAGATGATCAGTAAGAACAGACAAGCACGAAGGGTTATAATGTCATCATTGTCAGACTCAGACCAACAAAAGGTGTTGGGACTGCGCACCGCTAAATAAGTATGGGAGTTCCTCAAAACCGCATATGCGGGAACTGATTCAGTGAAAAAGGCTAAAGGAAAGCAGCTTAAAAGACAGCTTGATAATTTCAAGATGTCAGACAGTGAGACCATATCTGAGACACTGGAGAGATTCGACAAGATTTTGTGAGCTCAAGGCTGTCGGGGTGACTCTTGACAATGATGTGGTGAATGAGAGATTTCTGGATAGTCTCGATAAAGACTGGCTGAACTTTGCCACATTGTTGGAGACCACGAAGGATTTGTCAAAATTATCTTTTGAAGAGATGGGCTCAGAACTGACAGTATACGAGGGAAAGATGAGAGGGGAACTGGCAATTCCAGGGGTGAATAAAGACTTGGCACTGAAGGCCAACAAAGTATCAAATGATAAAGAGAAGGAAAGTGGGAATACTGATGAGGATGAGGAGATTACCATGATTGCCAATGGAATTAGGAAGATATTCGGAGGAAAGCGAGGGTCGGGGTCTAGATTTGATAAAACCAAAGTCAAGAAAGACCAGATCATATGCTTTAGGTGCAATAAACCGGGACATGTGGTCAAAGATTGCACATTAAAACCGAAAGAAAATTTTCATGACAAAGTCAAGAAGTTTACTGAAGCGGCAGCTGCAGCTTGGGGGCAAGACGTCTCAGACACAGACTCAGAAACAGAAGTAATAGCTGAAGTGTGCATGACGGTCGTGGTCGAGGAAGATGAAGAAGTAAGTGCACATCAGACAAGGATTACTGTGATGGCTAGTGAAGACTGGAAGAAGGTACTTGAAGCAGATGAGGTAAGTCCTGAACTCGTTGAAAGTGCTTTCAATTCCTTATCTAAAAAGGAAATCTTAACTTACTGTTAGACACCAAAAATTCTCACCCATCTTATTTTGGAACAAAATACAAAAATAAACATACTTCTAGAAACAAGGCGGTCGTCCCCGTTTTCGACCAAAGGAATTTCTTTTTACCGATATTTAAACCTCACATTCCTATGGAAAAGGAGCACGAGCTTTTTATTGAAATCTGTCTTTAACTGACTTCATTTCGTATACATATTTTGTTGCTTTTTAAAACATTTCACTGTTTTTTGATTTTACCATGTATTATT
The DNA here is from genome assembly GCA_023374045.1 of Limonium bicolor. Classification (NCBI taxonomy): domain Eukaryota; kingdom Viridiplantae; phylum Streptophyta; class Magnoliopsida; order Caryophyllales; family Plumbaginaceae; genus Limonium; species Limonium bicolor. Next base: position 59,223,062 of record CM041779.1, on the reverse strand, counting down.
TTACGTGTTCGATCGATTTATACTTTATTATTATTTGTTATTTTCTTTTTGGATTCGTCGTGTTTTTAGAAGAGTTATCCAGTCGAGGTTTAAGCTTTTGTTTTATTTCCCTCGCATGTACACTGAAGTCCGACATAGCTCAGTCGGTTGAAACGCTTGCTTAGTTACCCTCTCGTCCCAGGTTCGATTCCTAGCAGGGCACACAGAGCATTCTCTTTTCTTTTCTTTTCCCATTCAACTCGTCTTGAGAGTTAATGTCTATTTCTTGCATTCATGTGCTGAGATCTGTCACAGCATAGCCGGGTAGAACGCTTGGGTAGTGGCGTGGGGACCCGAGTTCGAAACTCAGGGGGCAATGATCGGTTTTGCCTCACTTTCTTCCCCTTTTTCTATCTCGTTTTATCCAGACCAGATACACCTAACTTGGACCTGAAGTTAAAATCAGCCCCAATAACTCCTGGCCCAACATCTGCCCCCAAAACCCTACTCTCTCCATTATAAACAACTCATAAAAAAAAACCTACAGACACACGTTTTGAAACCCAGCCGACACCAACCCCGATTCTCATTCTTTTTGTCTTCCCAGCTCTGTTCGAAA
>CM041779.1:59145597-59221964 GCA_023374045.1 Limonium bicolor | reverse complement strand
TTCCACAAAATGGTTTTTTGAAAGCTTGATGAGACTCGAATAAATGATGGTTTTGAAATTCTTTTTGGGTTTTTAAAATTTGAAGGGAATTTACAAGTGAGTGTGGATGAAATGTATTTGGGTTGAGTTGAATTGAGCTCGATGAAATAGGTTCGGTTTGGACTGAGGTTCAGGCTTGAACTAGATTGAATTTTGAGTTGGGTCAAAGTTAGGTCAAGGTCAACGTTTTTGGTCAAGGTCAACGTTTTTTTGGTCAAGGTCAATGTTTTTTGGTCAAGGTCAATGTTTTTTGGTCAAGGTCAATGTTTTTTGGTCAAGGTCAACGTTTTTGGTCAAGGTCAACATTTTTGGTCAAGGTCAACGTTTTTTGGTCAAGGTCAGCGTTTTTGGTTAAGGTCAACGTTTTTTGGTCAAGGTCAACGTTTTTTGGTCAAGGTCAATGTTTTTTGGTCAAGGTTTGACATTTGTGGACTTGGGCCAACTTTGGGATTGGGCTTGTTTTGACTTGTGTGGGCTTGGTTTGACTTGTGTGGACTTGGGCCAACTTTGGTTTATGGACTTGGGTAATGGGCCGGGTTTATGGACTTGGGCCGGATTGGGTTAATGGGCCGAGTTGGGTTAATGGGCCGGATTGGGTTAATGGGCCGGATTGGGTTAAGGGGCCGGATTGGGTTAAGGGGCCGGATTGGGTTAATGGGCCGGATTGGGTTAATGGGCCGAGTTGGGTTAATGGGCCGAGTTGGGTTAATGGGCCGGATTGGGTTAATGGGCCAGATTGGGTTAATGGGCCGGATTGGGTTAAGGGGCCGGATTGGGTTAAGGGGCCGGATTGGGTTAATGGGCCGGATTGGGTTAATGGGCCGAGTTGGGCTGATGGGCCGAGTGTGGGTATTTAGGCCAAGTGAGGTTTTGGGTCATGGCTTTTTGGGTTGTGGGCCGGGGTTTTTGGATTTGGGCCATGGGTCTTGGGCCAAGGTTGAACTTGGGGCCGGTTTTTTTTTTTGGTTTGGGCCGTGGGCTCTGGGCCGAGAGTGGTGTGGTTTGGGCCATGGGCTTTGGGCCAAGAGTGGTTTGGACCTTGGGCTTTGGGCCAAGTGTGGGTATTTGGGCCAAGTGAGGTTTGGGTCATGGCTTTTTGGGTTGTGAGTCGGGGTTTTTGGATTTGGGTCGTTGGTCTTGGGCCAAGGTTGGACTTGGGGCCGGTTTTTTTTTTTTTTGGTTGTGGGCCGTGGGCTCTGGGCCGAGAGTGGTGTGGTTTGGGCCATGGGCTTTGGGCCAAGAGTGGTTTGGACCTTGGGCTTTGGGCCATGGAATAGAATTTACAAGAAAAGAATCAGGTTGGAGATGGGTTTGTTACCAAGAAGAAAAAAAAAGAAAAGAAAAGTTGGGATTCGTTTTTTACAAGATGATTATGGAAGTGAGGAACAATTTTTGAATTTTGAGGATGGAGGACAAGAAGATGTGCTGGTAACTAAGTTTTGAATCAAAGGATTTTGAAGATCTGAAACGAGAATGAGGTGGTTTATTACATATAATACATATAATAGGTGCATTTTAGGGTTTAGAGTGTTACCACCATGAGATAGGCCAATGGTCTATCAGGCCAGGGGAACACTCTCTATCCTAAAGGGATTATTGTTTGCTTATACATAAATGTGTGTTTTAAGGTTTAGGAGGTCACCACCATGAGATAGGCCAATGGTCTATCAGGCCAGGGGGACCCCACTATCCTAATGGTTTGGGCCTAAGGACATAATAACTAGGGCTTAGATAGCAAAGAGGTGTGCAAAAGGAGTGAATCAAAACATTGCAAATGCAGTCGAAATATACAATATATACTCAAAATACAGAAAGAATCAGGCCAACAATCATGGAAGGAGAACGACTTCCCAGATTACAATGAATCAAACCGACACAGTAGTAACAACCAACTAAATAAAACAATTATGTTTGGAGTTACAGGAGGCATGGTGAGTATCTGAGTCAAATTCAGAAATCGCAGCCCTAGGACTAGATGAAGTGCTAATCCAATTTTGAGTTGGGATTGCAGTTTAATTAATCCTCTCAGGTGTTTACCGAACAGCCGCAGTTCACACTAATATGAAAGCGAGGCCTACAACTGTTGACCCAGATAAGGAAAACAGGCTCAGATTACCACGTCGGTTCATCAGTTCATTGTTTCTTATCCAACCTAAATGAATTCCTAAGGTAGGCAAGAATTAGCTAAATTATTCCTATGTCATCCAAGTCTGGTATTGCTTTAAACAGAACAAACGTAAAGAAAGAAAACCAAACCTCGTAAGCACACCATAGCAGCAAGTTAGAAAAAAAGCTAAATTCTAAATCCAAACTCAGCAACAAGTTCAATTATTGTTAAGCTAACCTTTATCAACTTATTGCTGAACAGGTCAAACAATCAAGGAGCAGGTCAGGACAGTTTTGCACTATTACCACTATGTCTGGTCAAAGAAAAAGCCAACCGAGGTGTCCATGGTTTAATTTCGAAACAGACAGACAGGTATACAGGAGCAGGATAAAGTGGCCATCACTGAGCAACAACCAATAATCCTACAAAGAAGCTCTTACTCCAGAAACCGAAACATGAACATGCTTTTCATGACACCAGGCGAATTTCATTTTGCCAAACACCAAAACAACCGAAGCACATACAGAGATACCATATATCCGGCTCAAGCTACCGCATCAGTTCACAAACAGAGGGCACGAAGCTTTTTGGGTTTAAGGGATAAATACCAGAGATGGAGACAAAGGAAAAATCTCCTGCAACGCAAATAACAGGAAATAGCAATAACACCTACATAAACCTGTGGTCAGTATTCTATAGTTCGAACAGCACTTTCAAAGGTAACTGAGAGGGTTTTAGAGACACAACATCCTCCATGGTCGTTTGTCAATGGTTCTCAAGGTGATATAACTTTCAGTTAATCGATATGCCCAGACACAGACCACTCGTGAAATCAAACCTCAAAGGAACACCAGGTACAACAGTTTCGAAAATGATCAGAAGGAGAGACTATATAGTACCCCTTTCGTGGGTACTTCCAATTGGTACTTGTTAACTGTGAAAGGTAATGCTCAAAGACAACGCAACATTTGAGGCAGTTTTCAGAATAATAACCACCAGATGAGTTGAAGCATGCGGGAAATGAGGTTCATGACTGGAAGAGGACCAGTTCATAAATTAACCAGTACGAACATGGATAAAACTGCTACCGGAGATGGACCGGTTCTCAAATCAAAACAAAACAGCAAGGAGAAAGAGATAGGAGCACGAATGCCAGTATATTCGGAAGTATGAAATCATACGAACTTCCCCAACCCATTCGTGGACTACGATGTCCATATCGGGTTACAACAAATATGCAGAAAGCGGAGGTTCAGGCAACGCGGATTAAAGGAAAACAATGCAGAGACTGGGTGATAAAAGAAGAAAGGGTTCGATCAGTGCTATCGTCGAATACTAGTCCGACGAAACTGAAATTTTGGCCCTTGTCTCTTCGATTTCATCGGGCAACGCTTGCGGAAACGACAATTTGAAAATAGAAAAAAGGTAGAAGAGAGGAGTAACCAAGCCAGCTTTCCACCCCGACAACATGGGGATTCACTTACGTTTGAAAAACCGAAGGCGATGGTGATGGCGGAGATGATTTCCGACGTGAGTGAAGGGTGTTGGTTGGTGATTTTCGGCGAAGAAGATGAAGAGGGTGGTGGTTCGACTGGGTTTTGGTTTTTGAATATCCAGACAACAAAGAATACTCACAATCAGACAAAGAGAATGAAGGCTCTGGGGATTGATGTTTGCTGGGTGAAAAAACGTGGGTATATTGTAAGGTTTTAAGGTTGTTTTATAATGTGAGGGTATACAGATGTCAAACTAGGGTTTCTTGTAGGCAGTTGTGGGCCTTATTAATGAATAAAAACAGATCCAGATCGGGTCCTGGGTTGTATGCCCACCTCTGGCAAAAATCGGGAGCTCAAAGTGAAAAATGCTTATACCGAGTTTCGAACTCGGTACCTTAGTGTACTCCTCCTACGCACTCTACCGGTTGAGCCAAGGCGGAATTCATTAAGTAAGGCAACAAAATAAAGGAAAAACCATGCCGTGAGCTGAAGCAAAAATACAGAAAATGCTCTCGCTCATGCCAAGAATCGAACCCGAGACCCATGGGTTATATACAAGTACTCTAACCAGTTAAGCTATGTCGAAATTCAGTACATTCATGGGAGACATAATACGAGAGCTCTAAATTCGACTGGATAACTCTTCTAAAAACACAAGAATCCAAAAGAAAATACACACAATAAAATGGGATGATTAATCTAATGACATGAAAGAATGGAATACAATTGAAAATAAGATTCAAAAACATAATGGGATATAAATAAAAGAATAGCATATGTACATGAAATAATACAAGGTAATAATAAAACTGTGAAATATTTTAAAACAAAAGCTACAAAATAGGTATACAAAATGAAGTAGGTTAAAACGGATAAGTAAAAGGCTTGTGCTCCTTTTCTCATAAGGAATGTGAGATTTTAAAGATTAGTAAAAGGAAATCCCTTTGATCGAAAGCGGGGACGACCACCTTGTTTTGGTTGAATAATAAATATGAGGGGTGAGAATTTTTGGTGTCTACAGATGGCTCCTCTTGATTCAATTCTGCAATAGAAGGCTTGCAGAATTGGATCAAGGTTGACGGGACGCCAAAAATTCTCACTGTGGCTTGGGGCATTCCCATGTGTGAGATATGAGTACCATACGAGTGGGGACTTATGACGGGCCCCGACTAGACTTCGGCGTCTAGCGCTAGGACTTATGACGGGCCTAGAATGTGATAGTCGATGGTATGAGGACTAATGACGGGCCTCAACTAGATCTCGGTGTCTAGCTCTAGGTCTAAAGACTAGAATACGATCAATCTACCTATGCATGAGGACTAAAGACGGGCCTCAACTAGATCTGGGTGTCTAGCTCTAGGACTGATGACGGGCCTAGAATGCATCTTCGAATTGTATGAGGACTAACGACGGGCCTCAACTAGATCTCGATGTCTAGCTCTAGGACTAAAGACGGGCCTAGAATACAACCGGTATACAAGTTATGCATGAGGGCTAACGACGGGCCTCAACTAGATCTCGGTGTCTAGCTCTAGGACTGATGACGGGCCTAGAATGCATCTTCGAATTGTATGAGGACTAACGACGGGCCTCAACTAGATCTCGATGTCTAGCTCTAGGACTAAAGACGGGCCTAGAATACAACCGGTATATGAGTTATGCATGAGGGCTAACGACGGGCCTCAACTAGATCTCGATGTCTAGCTCTAGGACTGATGACGGGCCTAGAATGCATCTTCGAATTGTATGAGGACTAACGACGGGCCTCAACTAGATCTCGATGTCTAGCTCTAGGACTAAAGACGGGCCTAGAATACAACCGGTATATAAGTTATGCATGAGGGCTAACGACGGGCCTCAGCTAGATCTTTGTGTCTAGCTCTAGGACTGATGACGGGCCTAGAATGCATCTTCGAATTGTATGAGGACTAACGACGGGCCTCAACTAGATTTCGATGTCTAGCTCTAGGACTAAATACGGGCCTAGAATACAACCGGTATATAAGTTATGCATGAGGGCTAACGACGGGCCTCAACTAGATCACGGTGTCTAGCTCTAGGACTGATGACGGGCATAGAATGCATTGAAGGAGTTGTACGAAACTCACTGCAGTAAGTGGTTAATCTGAAGTTGTTTCTGGCTGTAGGTTGATTCGAGGTCGGGCGCTCTCTGTGGGTCATCTGATCCCTCATGAGGGATTTGAGGGTTGGAAATCTACCTTAGGTGTTGTCGTATTCGACTGTATATGTAACACCCCTACTTTATTCGGCTCCTAATCATCTTGCTTAACAATATAATCGCAGCGGTAATCCCAACAATTGACTACTGGTGTCACCGTTCTTGCTCGCCCGTACGAGTAATAACGTGCTTCCTGATACGCTCTTAAATACGAAACAATTTCTCGCAGTGACAACAAGAGATAGATCCAACCTTCCGAACCAATAAAAATTACATTCACAGTGAGCATTCTAAGTATCCCAATCCTATACACGTTTCTAAGTTTGTATAAAAATGCAACAGTGCATATCAAAACAATTGTAATTAAACTACCCAGCGTGTCACTCTCTTTGTCGACACCGGAAGTTGCATACCTGCAAAAATGGTAGTTTGTGGTATGGAATCAGCCCCTGCTGAGTATATTATTACCTGACTGTCATGCACCCTGGGACCATTCAGTTATTTGGTCGAGAGCACGCAATTCATTTTCATGCAAAAAGTTTAATGTTAAAACTGTAAAGCAACAATATATATTGCAGTAAACTCAAATAACAAACAAGCCCCCGGCTTCACACATCGCATCGTAATAAACCACTGCAAGCGTTACAGCGCTTATATGAGTACAGATACCCCATTCCAACAAACACTTAATAGTTCATATTTGAGTTCGGCGACTCACCCGACCAAAACAATCCACCATAACCCACACATGAGTACAGTGACTCGACACAAATAGTTCACAACACACAATATGAGCACAATGGCTCGTTCAAACAAATCCATCAATATACCACACATAACCACAAAGCACAACCAATGAACAACAAGGCGAAGTAACGAGAATTATAAACGAGTATGAACTCTCGTCTTTGGCATGCAAGCCCAAATAATGTTCGCCTAATGTACGAGTTAATATAGTCGTTCGTAATTGTTCAGTCATGTCTAATGACAACGTCTCGTTAGAACGACGTGCCTCTAAGTTACCCATCTCTTATGGCGGGTCACCCACGGCAATAGCCACTCCAGCGGTAGAGTCTCCGTCCTACGAACAATCTGTAGTTCGTTGGAAATTTATCCAGATACTTACGGCTACCACACGGTGTCCTAGTATCGTTAATGGATCACAGTTCACAGCAAGAGCCACATCCTTTGATAAACTTATCTATACCATCGCATCGCTTCACTATTTTTTTTCTAACACAGCAGACCAAGGTCGTAGTCCAATCCTGAGTATGTCGACTCGGGACCCAGTGCTAGATACGAGAGCGGCGTTAAAGAGGCCAGTGCTCCGTATATAAGTCTCAGATATTTTATATCTTATTATCCTAATGCTACAACGTTTTACTTACGTTCCTTATATTACACATATAAGATAGCATCATTGCCGCTAGTTCGTTTTATAATATGTTCATATATACGAACGGTACTGTTATCGCACAACAGTAATAATAATAACAGCATTAATACGCAACTCAAGCATATTAATTCACACAAGCAGACATTCAATCTTATCACAGATTTTCACACAATGTCTGAACTGAGGAAATCCTCAGAGACAATCAAGCCACATAAATAACATACCGTTCACCCGGATTGTATTACGGTGGAGTATGAATCAGCAAGGTCCTATGCTCCTGTGTCGTCTCTAGCAGTCTAAACAACACATAATGCTACTGATTAGCATCCCGTATGACAGTACAACTCTACGGTACCCCGTACCGTCACTAATTCCTCCCGGTTAATCCCCTGTTATAAACTGTCAATGTTTGTCGGGTTTTCGGCTTAACTCGAGATTGGTAACGTTTTATTACATGCGTAGTCTTGCCTTGTATATTAATATACTTATTGTTGAACTTTGTTATCGCATGTAACTTAATGTATATTCGTATATCGTATAGTGTGTTTCTTTTTGCATGTATGATTCTTTGTCATGCACTATACATCTCACCTTAGTATTTATTTTTCTAAGGTTTGTCTCTTTTTTTTTTCAATGTGGTATAATTCATACGCAAACAATACTTTTGAATCATATAAATCCTTATTATCCCATGTAAACTTCTTAACATTGGAATCCCATATCCAATGTTTATAATTCCTTCCTCTTCATCTATTATCATTTTAATTATGATAATTTATAGTTATTAAACCATGTCACCATAACATATATTTATTTATATACATGTATTATGGAACTATTCATTACATGGTAAGTCTTATAATATTATCCATTCTTTTTAATGAATACTTCTTATATTATAAATGTTATAACTCTTATAACATTGAAAACCATATTATAAATTTCATCCAAAAATATTAATATTTCCGAACAGCACCTATCTTTCTTAAGTATTTACAAAATCCACCACACATTTACATAATGTTATATTATAGTTATATAACATGTATTTTGACATTTATGTCATTAAAACAATTATAACCTATGGTTATATATTGTTATAAAATACCATGCAGCACTTAAAACTCTCGGTATTAATTAATTCCCACCAACTTCCATAATTTACAAATCAACCCTAAATTATATTTCCTTGTTACACTTATAGTGTACCTTATTCCTTAACATAACTATAACCCATGGTTATATTTCCTCAAAATAACCGAACAGACCCCATGGTCTATTTAAATTTAATTTCCACCACTTAACTTCTTATAACCACCAAATAACCCCATTTAATAGCCTATAGTTTCTAATATCACCAAAACTATATATTATACATATATCTTCATAAAACTTCATATATAATTCCAAAAATTACCAAACTATACCAAAAGGTTATAAATATCATTATTAACCTTATACTTTCTCTAAATCTCGGTTTTACCACATATGTTACCCATTTGTAACAATTTTATGAAATATCTTATATTATACTCATATAATTCATATAAACTCCAAATTTAACCAAATCAACTTCTAAAAATTCCTAATTACCCAAGGTTTGTTCTAAACTCCATTTAGTACCCCAAGTTTTCGGAAATCACAATATCACCCCAAGACTTATAAATCTTTTACAATTTAATAACTATCTTATTATAAGGTAGTATTTTAATTCCTTAAATTCTCCAAACTTGGTCAAAGTCTCCTATATAGTCAACTTTGACTTCTAGTACCAAATTGGACCCAAACCTTTCGGTAATTACAAAGACTTCACCTATACTTTTCTATTTTTACAATTTTGACACAAAACTTTGTAAGATGTTATAATTTTTATTAAATTCATTTAAAAACCCTAAATTCTCTAAATTAAGCCCACGGCTTTATAAATTTCCAGTAATTACGGTTTGGCCCCAAACTTAATTATATAAGCATAAACTTAACTAAATAAGCTTATAAACTTAATTAAAATGGCCTAATGACATGGCCTTATTACAACCTTGAACTTGCAAAATAAATTACACATAAAATGTCTCAAAATATAGTATAAACTCACGGCCTCACCATGGTTATTTATTTTTCCACATAATGTCATAATTTGACCATTATGTTAATTAAATCACTTAAATGACTAGCTTAATTTTCTTAGTCATTTTTTTCCATTTTTAGGTCAATATAACCCATATAATTTCTCACTCTCGGCACAATTATATATGTGCTTAAAATCATAAAAATCATAAGTTTAAGGTGTTTATACCTTGATTATTCCTTGTATGAGCTCGGTCACTTGTAGGAAAATTCACCACTTCATTTAGACATGTTTAATACACCAAAACAAGATATGGTTATACTCCAAGCTTGAGCTTAACCATAAGGAATAATTAATGTAAGATTTAAGGCAAAAATCACCTTAAAAATGCAAGGGAAGTTAGAGGGTTCGGCCTGTACACACCACAAGGTGTTAGATCACCATATGACATAGGAAATAGCTAGATCACAACAAGCTGCCTTGTTATTAGGTTTTACCTTGGAAAAATGCCTTAAAAGGGTATTTCTTTGGATCTCGGCCACCTTGCTCCAAATGGCTAACCAACTGATGAACATGTAAATATGAAGATTATGAGTGTTAAACTCACAAAAATCAGAAGAAAGAAAGATGATGAAGAGTGGAGCTTAAGGTATGTTTTTACCTTAAAATGTAGATTTGACAACCTTGGTCCCTATACTTGGTTCACCGAGTTTAGTTGTTCTAACCTTAGAACACTGAGAATAAGCCATAGGAAGATGAGCCACGAAATCTAGGTGTAGGTAGTGAAGAGATGAAGAAAAAGAGCTAAAAATGACCTTAAAACACTTACCTTAAGAGCTTAGGAGTTAGATCTGCCTTCCATGCTCAAGAACAAGCTTGAGAGCTTCTAGGAAGGAAGGAGCTCGGTTGGGAAGGCTGGATCGGACAAGGAGGAAGGAAGATTGGAAAGTTGAAATAATTGAAAAAGGTAAGTTTTTCAAAAGTAAATGGTGTTAGGTAGCAATTGTCAATTAATGATTGTTGTCTTGCTGTCTCCCCTCCTCTTGCCAGCCGATTCCATGGGTCAAATGGGTCATTATTGACCATTGACCAACTTGGTCAATTTGACTCACGGGCCCCCTTTAGGGTTTTATTAATATTTTAATATTAAATTGTAAAAATTGTAAATTTCTGGAATTAAATTCCTAATATGATATAATGTGATATATATCATATTTAAGGTAATTATAACCTTTAAGCCCATTAAAAATCAATTTAGAAGGCAATCTCACAAAAACGTGCTTTAAGGTGTTTTAGTGCACATTTTTGTGTCACAGGGTGTTCCTGAGCTTAGTTCTCTTGAGAACGGTTTTGTTGTGTTCCTTACTTCATTATAATACTTAGGAATCCACTTTGGATCCTATTTGAGGTCATACAATCTTATGGTGCTTTAAAGCACATTTTTGGCTTTACCGATCTTAAGCGTGTTTTGCCTTGTTGAGATCTTTTAGATTGTTCCCCAATATGTTTAGATGTTTATTAATCATCTTAGATCATTAATAGATCATTTAATTAAGTTTTAAAGGTTAGGGGTATTTCAACATTGATCTGCCTTGTGACCCTTCCAACACATTTCCAACATGTGATATGAGTCAATTCTTTGGAAGCAACCGTTGTAGGTTTATGTTGACCTGTACTTTTGACGATAAGGTTTATAGGGCTTACGATATTGTGGTTTGGATCGATAAGGTTGTTTGGATCTGGAGGAGAAACGTTTGTGGATATTTGTTTCTTGGATGGAGGAGTAATTCTCGATTCCAAACATCTTGCAGAAAGAACCCATTTCTCTTCGTGCTTGGGCATTTTCATTGCCATATTTGGACTGGATTTTGAGATCCTGACATAAGTTCGGGTTTCCTTTTTGACAAAGGCAAAGAGTTGACCATAGGCTATTGCTTCCCAAGGTATGGTCTCTTGACCAACTTCTTCTTGAAGTTTGGTGATAATCCGTTGTGCGAACAATGTAGGCAATCCTGAAACGAATCTTTCTTTCCAGAAATTAGCCATACAGTCTTCGCGTTGTAGGACTTGTGTAAGGTACATGTCCTTGTACCATCTGTAATCAGATAATGTTGGACATCGAAGGTTGGTGAGAAGTCTTATTGGAATTCAATTCTTCTCTTGGATTTCCAACAAAGGGAGACTTATTGTAATAATCAAGAAATCACATGCATCATCTTTCATGGAAGATTGTCTTCTCCATCAAGACTTCAACCTGATGATTCAAGATTTCTTGTTTATTGTCGGCGTCATTTTCAACCATCCATTCCAATTTCGTACATCCAGAAACTGATTTGCTTTCACGTGTATCAGAAACCTTACAATTACTACCTTCTTCTTCTTCCACAACCAATAATCAACCTCCAACCAACAATAACGGTGTCAATACCCTTGACACTTGTCAGTGCCAGTCAAGTGATGATGATTCTTCCACATAATCCTTACAATTATCCCATATTGAAAATCAATTTACTGATCCATAACCAAATGCAATCTCCAGAATCACTACCAGAAATCCAAGACGTTCTTTCAAACGGAACAAACCCATGGATTCTTATTTCCACACCACCAAAAATTATTATCCTCGTCTTACTCCTCCAAATATCCAATATGAGGAACGCTCCAAATTTACTTCAGCTCAATATGACGGTGCTTCTGTCTATGAATGGAACATAGATGGAAAATCAGAATACGAAATTCTGAACACCCTACAAGAAATGGGCATGGCAAAGAATGCTTACAAGATGCGAAAGTTGTCTGAAAAACAAGCTGCCATTACCATTGTTTCAGGATTTACAGGCCAATTAAGGCAATGGTGGGATCATGCCCTTACCCTCGACAATAAACAAGAAATCTTGAATCATCAGGTTGAAGTCTTTGATGGAGAAGACAGATCTTCCATTAAAGATGATGCATGTGATTTCTTGATTATTACAATAAGTCTCCACTTTGTTGGAAATCTAAGAGAAGAATTGAATTCCAATAAGATTCTTCTCACCAACCTTCGATGTCCAACATTATCTGATTACAGATGGTACAAGGACATGTACCTTACACAAGTCCTACAACGCGAAGATTGTATGGCTAATTTCTGGAAAGAAAGATTCGTTTCAGGATTGCCTACATTGTTCGCACAACGGATTATCACCAAACTTCAAGAAGAAGTTGGTCAAGAGACCATACCTTGAGAAGCAATAGCCTATGGTCAACACTTTGCCTTTGTCAAAAAGGAAGCCCTGAACTTATGTCAGAATCTCAAAATCCAGTCCAAATATGGCAATGAAAAGGCCCAAGCACGAAGAGAAATAGGTTCTTTCTGCAAGATGTTTGGAATCGAGAAAATTACTCCTCCATCCAAGAAACAAATAGTCCACAAACGTTTCTCCTCCAGATCCAAACAACCTTATCGATCCAAACCACAATATCGTAAGCCCTATAAACCTTATCGTCAAAAGTACAGGTCAAACCATAAACCTACAAGTTTGCTTCCAAGAATGCGACTCAGATCACATGTTGGAAATGTGGTCGAAGGGTCACAAGGCAGATCAATGTCGTGTTAAGCAGAAGATCAATGAAATCTTCGCAGACGACAAGGATCTACAAGAAAAGCTCTCTAGGCTTCTGCTACAAGATAATCCCAGTTCTCCAGAAGATGAGAATTACATTCACCAGATAGATCATGATGCTTCTAGTTCAAGTTATGAATCTATAGATGATTCTTCCCGATCTATCAATGTCATAACCAATGACATAGATTCAGCGGAACTTCTGTATGAGCTCATTAACAAGATTTCGAATCCAGATGAGAAAAGACAATATCTACAACAATTAGCCAAGTTGCTTGCCTCACAGGATTCCAAAAAGACGCTCCCTGAACCATTTAGTATCTCCAAAACTCTTGATAAATACCCAATAACATCAAGCAGCAATCTATTTGGCAAGGTTCTGACTCAAGAATTACAAAAGGATATTAAGATCCTCAAGCAAGAAATTCAGGCACTCAAAGCCGAACTCCATCAGATCAAATTTGATGGATTAGGTGTGCAAGCTCGAATTTCTATCTTAGAAGCAGCAAAAGCTTCTACTTCAAAAGATACACCTGAAGATCCTTCTCCAGAGCATAACCTGCCGCTAGACTTGGGTATGATTTACATAACATCCCAAGACCCTCATCCAAACCCAGACCATAAATATCATTGAAAGATTTCACTTTCAAAAATGGTATTCCTACATCACGCTTGTAGTCGAAGGTACCGACTTCAGGATAACAATGGTTGCTCTTATTGATTCAGGAGCAGACCGAAATTGTATCCGAGAAGGATTAGTTCCTCACCATTATTGTTCTCCTACTCGAGAACGATTGGTAGGTGCAGGGACGATCCACTCAAAATCATAGCCAAAACATCCAAACTTTCTGTCCAAAACAAAAATCTCCTTGTTAAACTACAATTTGTAGTCATCAAGAATATTAGCCAAGACATTATCCTTGGCTCTCCTTTCATTATCCAGCTGTATCCCTTCTTTGTTGATCATAAGGGATTACATGTCAAGATCAATAAAGAAAAGTATTATTTTCTCTTTACCGAGCCCATTATCCAGAAAGAACTTAATGTTCTTCAATCCAATACTCTATATCAGCAGATCAATTCAATTACCAGAAAAGAAAGCCAGCTTCAGTTTTCTAAAAACCAACTCGCTCATATTCGAACAGGTGAGCGACTCCAAGATCCTAGAATTCAAAAGGATGTTTCTCAAATGGAGAAAACCTTCGAAGATGTTTGCGCAGATCTACCCAGTGCATTTTGGAGTAGAAAGCGCCATATTGTTCATATTCCTTATGAAAAGGATTTCGATGAACGCAATATCCCAACCAAGGCTCGACCTATTCAAATGAATAGTGAACATCTAGAGATTTGTAAAAAGGAAATACAAACTCTATTAGACAAAGGTCTGATTCGACCATCAAAATCACCATGGAGTTGCAGTGCATTCTACGTCATGAATGCTGCAGAAAAGGAACGTGGAGTTCCACGACTCGTTATCAACTACAAACCATTAAACAAGGTTCTTCAATGGATTAGATATCCAATTCCTAACAAAATAGATCTATTAGGTCGCCTTTACAAGGCCAAGATCTTCTCCAAATTCGACATGAAGTATGGATTCTGGCAAATTCAGATTTCAGAATCAGATCGATACAAGACTGCCTTTGTTGTCCCATTTGGTCATTACGAATGGAACGTAATGCCATTTGGTCTCAAGAATACTCCATCAGAATTTCAGAATGTCATGAATGATATTCTCACACCATATTCGACATTTATCATTGTTTACATTGATGATGTCTTAGTATTTTCAGATTCCATTGAACAACACTTCAAGCATCTCAAGACATTCCATTCGGTCATCAAGACTAATGGTCTAGTTGTTTCCAAACCAAAGATGAAGTTGTTTCAAGTTAACATACGATTCCTTGGACACAACATCCATCAAAATACCATTACTCCTATCCAACGAA
This sequence comes from Limonium bicolor, assembly GCA_023374045.1. Classification (NCBI taxonomy): domain Eukaryota; kingdom Viridiplantae; phylum Streptophyta; class Magnoliopsida; order Caryophyllales; family Plumbaginaceae; genus Limonium; species Limonium bicolor. The sequence goes on along the minus strand of CM041779.1, from coordinate 59,207,125 downwards.
GCTTGGAATTTGTTTCCAAATTCCCAGACGAAATCAAAGAAAAGAATCAGTTACAAAGATTCTTAGGATGTCTTAATTATCTTTCATATTTCGTTCCAAAGCTTCGTCAACACTGCAAGCTTTTTTATTCCCGATTACAAAAGAATCCTTCACCATGGACTCCAGAGCACACCAAAGTTTGCAATCCCTAAAACAATATACCTATTCCTTACCATGTCTAACCATTCCACATCCCCAGGCCTCTATGATCGTCGAAACTGACGCATCTAACATTGGCTATGGTGGAATTCTCAAACAAAGATCAAAAGGTCTTACCCAAGAGCAGTTGGTACGATTCCACTCCGGTATATGGATCGGGCCACAGCTCAACTATTCCACAATCAAAAATGAAATTCTTTCAATCGTACTATGTCTTTTAAAATTTCAAGATGATTTATACAATAAATCCTTTTTGCTACGTATTGATTGTAAATCTGCAAAAGACGTTTTACAAAAGGATGTTAAAAACCTAGTTTCTAAACAAATTTTTGCCCGTTGGCAAGCTATTCTTTCTGTTTTCGATTTTCGAATCGAATTCATCAAAGAGGAGGATAACTCCCTACCAGATTTTCTTTCACGAGAATTTTTACAAGGAAAGATTTCAAAACAAAAACATATATCACCAGATCATATATTACCAGATTCTCACAATAAACACTATCTTCTTTCCACAAAAAATGAGTGACAAAAGCAAGGGAAAACAGCCCAAAAGGGAGAAACCACAACTTCTCAAGATTACCAGATGGTGCCCCAGCAGCACCCATCATACAAGAATATACCAATTGCGCCCTCACCGGCGGTCACCACACAAAACCCATATGCACCATTATCACAAGACTTCCCAGCACCAACATTCCTACAAGCAGCCAAGACACCTACAAAACTTCAATCTACCAGATCCACACAAAATTCCCCCAATGGCTACCATATTAAACCAATTCAAGAAAAAATTACCATCACCAGATATATCCAAACCCAACCACAAGAAATAGCCAACAGTATTGCCAAAAGGATATTTCCTCCAGAGATACACTGGCAAACCAACATGCAACAAAAACCCTCAAATACTATGAGCTTATCCTCATAGAAACCAGATCCATAGAATTAACCCATAGATCCAACCCAAATTCCTCTCAAACCGATTTTTCTAGATGTTTCATCAAGAAGGTTGTTTCAGCCAAAGAATGGGGACCAATCCATCAGCCTCGCTCTTTCTCTATAACCTTCTACCCTACCTACCTAAATTATGTCGATTACCAAGAAGCATGGTATCGATTCCTTTTACTACGACCAGGAACACACTCATGGTTCATTAACTTCCATGAGCAGTGTGACAAAGATTTTCCAATATGGTTCTACGATTGGTGGCGCTATTTTGGAGGATCTTCAGACATTTTACCAAAACTAGTTCAACCCAATTACACCTACTGGCTCCAACATTACAACAGCCCACAATACACAAAAGAACTCCACTTTTTCGCCATATTTTGCGTCCCATGGATTTTCTGTTGGACGTAAAAGATTGATCAATTTTTACCAGCACCATATCCATACTGTTTGGTTCGAGATTTTGAGATCAAATGGTGGCCCAAGTATTGGTCTAAGTTCTGTTCTTACGAGAACGTCAAGGCCTATACGACCACTGGCAAGAAAACCATTACCTACAAAGATTATCAAGACTCACAAAAGGCCCTGCCTAACCCCACAAAAACACAAGCCATCACCAGCCCAAGCCAAAAACCAGAAACCTCCTCACCAAAACCATTGGCCATTTGCCAAGCACCACAAAAGCCCAAATCTCCACAACAAAATGAAATGTTCCAGAAGTTCTTGGACTCTAACCCAGAACTGTCCCTTCAATACACCCAATTCAAGATTAATCAAATACCTGATGTTAAGGTATGGGCTGATGACAAAGAGGATTCATCCTCTGCGGGATCAGTCTCCTATGATCAGTTTGGAGAAACTTTGGCCCAGGATCCACACGTGGATTATGAAGATTTTATTTAAAACAAGATTAAAAAAAAAGAGTATAAAAACGAGTAAAAACACAAAAGCAACACCATCATCTTCCTCAAGAAGAAAACCATGGCACCCTCTCAACAAAAGCCACCAAAATGGCAACGAGCTTTTGGAAAGCTTAAATTCAAGATTCAAAAGAGCAACCCCAACAACACGTTGCTCCACAAGATTTTGAAATACCATATCTCCACAAAACTCACACTAATTCCCATAGAATTCCAATTCTTACCAGACGTTCCCAGAAATGGCTCACAGTGGCAACTACGAGACCACAACAACCAGTCCAGAAGACATATCAACATCCTCCATACGACGGTCGTCAAGGTCAAACGCTCCTCTGCGTTCAGCCCTATGATCATCGTTTCTACTCCATAGACCGTCCCATATATCAGAAGCTCCATATGTGGGTTCCTCTAAGGCACCTACAAGTTAGTCTCCTTGTCGCCGCCGGCAAGGAACCTCCAGATTTCACCATTCGCAATCAAGAAATACAAGAATATGTGGAATATCGCACTTCCACATATATATCACCAGAATAGATCCATTCTCGGAGCTACCCTGTACAACAGACTACGAGTGGCATCATCGCAAACTCGAAGTCGAGCTCGGGGTGGAAGAATTAGTCTACAATATACATTACGGACTCAATATCTCAACAACGGACCTGTTCGAGCATTTCGACAGCCCAGAATTCAAAAGAAGATCTGAACTTCAACCAGAATCCGTATGACAGCAGCGACAACGACCAGGCGCTGTAAAATCGGATCAATAATTCAAAAGGACCAACAATCATGCAAGGAATCTCAATTATTGCATTTCTTTTTCAAAAGCAACATTATTAGTTTTACTTTTTCCAAAAGCATTTACTTTTCTAAAAGTAAATAGTGCTTCCATTATTATTTTCCAAAAGCAAATAGTGAAGGCAAATAGTGCCTACATTATTGTACCTTCAAGACTCCGTCCTCACCTATATAAGGGGGCACTCGGGCACTTAGCTAGACAAGTTTTTAGAAGTCTTACAAGGTTCAAGTAAGAGAATCTAGAGAGATAAGCTCTGACTTCTCTCTTCCAATATCAAATTCTCTATCCTTGTATCCATCTTCTATCTTACAATATCAATACAAGAAAAACTCTTAAGTGAGTTTCAAGATTCAATATCTTATGTTTATTTAATTGTTTATGTTCCTTCTAAATTCTAGTTATTTATTTCAATATCTGCACTTTCAATTCAAGTTATTCAATATTTGTTCTTCAATATCTGTTCTTTACTTTCTTTAATTGTTATTTTCGATTCTCTTCAATATCTTCACCGATCCTGCTCCCTTCTGGTATCAGATTTCCTTCTGATATATATATTCTTAATCGCCTCATCTCAAATAAATTATTATGTTTAGAATTTTAGTTTTTAAATTTTATCAGCAATATAACAAAAATTATTTACTTTAAGAAATAAATAATCTAAATTGATAGAAAATAATAATTAAAAAATGTATGATAAAAATTATGGTACTTATTTGGTATAAAATATGGTACTAAATTGGTAGAAACATTGGTATTAATTATTTGTTTAGAACTCAATATTCTTTTTATGGTATTGAATAAATTTTAAAAAATGAAATATTTATTTTTTCAATATTTAATGATATTTTAATTTTTTCAGTTTTTTTATTTTTTTTATTTTTTTATTTTTATAATTTTTTTTATTTTTTTATTGTATTTTGATATTTTTGTTAATTTTTAACACTTAGGGGCATACTGTGAACTTTAAAAGCACTTTGGTAACTAGTAGGGGTATTTTTGTCTTTTTTCTATCTATAGTGGCATTTCGTGGACTTTTCAGAAAATATAGTGGCATTTCGTGACTTTCTTTTTTTAGTGGCATTTCATGAATTAGCCAAAAATATAGTGGCATTTCATGAAATTTCCCTATTTCTAAATATCCAGTCTAACCTAAATTTAAATGTAATCAAACTAGGTAAATTATGCTTTTTACATATGAAAGTTATAACTTTTGTAAGTGTATAGTTTAATGTAAAAAAATATTCAATTAGTATTTACAAATATGTACATTATTACAAAAAATAGGGAAAATTACATCCCCCACCCATGACGTTTGGTGAAATTACACACCCCCACCCACGAGGTTTCAAAATTACTTTCCCCACCCATGTGGTTTCCCTCATTTTACAACTGAAATTTTCTATTTTTGTCAACTTAGGAGAAGCTTAAATATTGTTGAAACTTTACATGGACGAAGCTAATGTGTTATATTTATGTCCAACGTGAAATCCAAAATTTTTTTAAGCTCATATGTGATCCGTGAGACCCAATAAAACATGCGACATGTGAACGTGTTTCCATTGGGTCTCAAATGTCACTTATGGGCTTAAAAACTTCGAATTTAGCATTGGGCCATTATATAACACTGTAGCATCGTCAATGTGAAGTTTCATCAAATTTGGACAACATTTAAGCATCTTCAAAGTTGAAATTATAAAGTTGACAGTTGTAAAAGGGGGGAGACCACATGAGCGAGGAAATTAATTTTTGAAACCTTGTGGGTGAGATGTGTAATTTCATCAAACGTCATAGATGGGGATATAATTTTCCCAAAAATATATCAATTCACATAAAAAAATATACTATTTTAAAGAAAAAATTTACAGGTACAGGTAACTTACCTACATTCATATATCAGTAAGAATTTATAATTTTAAAAAGAATTTTTAACTCAATACCAACATCAACTTTTATATAAATTTCATTTTCCATAAAGCGATTAAATACATTTTTAAGTATTATGTGTTTTTACTATCTTGGCTAAATTTAGCATTTCATAGCTTGAAATCAAAACTATAAAATTGATTAAAAGAAAAAACTATAGTGTATTAGGTGGTTGTTGTTGCTAATAGTCGTGTGTGGTGTAGGCTATCAAAATGGTATAGATTGTGGTTTTTCCACTTGATCATTAACATATAAGATTGACAACCGGTTTATATAGTGGTTCGGCCAACCTAGCCAACATCCACTTGCTCACAACAATATCTTTATTCATTTTTTGATATATTAATGATACAATACAAGAGAACATTTGGACTACTTCTCTCTCTTCTATTTTATGTCCCCTACAAATGAGACCTTACTCCTCTATATATAGACTTTTGGTGGAAGTATGTTTCTTCAATTGACTTTGTACTTGTGCCACTATTTTATTGGTGTAACCCTGCTTATTGTGGTGTGCCCCTGGTCCGGGAAGCTATTTATCGGGTGTGTTCGTCTGAAAGCTGGATCACTCACCCGGGGACATGTGGTATTGTTTCGCTCAGGAACAGGACCCAGAGACTGAAGCGAGGCCTGAAAACATGATCCAAAGATGAGGCTCGGAGACGATGACGCCCGCCCTGAGATATGGCTTCGCACAGCCTATTGTGGCCTCTCCCTATGGTATATTTCATACCACTACATTTATTGTGCCCCAGTTTTTTATTTTATTTATGATTCGCAAAGGGAGTTTATGACATTTCGGGTTGCTATTATTTCAAAGGAAGGAGAGGCAAGAGCGTCCTTTTTGTTTTAATATTAGTTATTAAGTTAGGAGGGAGTTATTCTTCCTTATTCTTTTTATTCTCCTTTATTCCTTCCTTTCTTAAAATTTCTCGTTTGTTCTTTCTCTCACGCTCAACTTCCATTTTGCTCCCTTCCTCCTTCTGCTCGTCTTCCTTCTTCTCCTTTTGCTCCCCTCTCTACAATCGATTGTTCAAGTAGTATGGTTCGTGGTGTTCACTTCTCTTGTGCGTCGGATCTCAGGTTGGTTGATTGTGGTATTGCTGGTTTGTTCTTTGTTGTGTTTCTTCTCCTCTCTTTTCTCATTTTGGATTTTCAATCTTTAGTTCATTGTTCATCAAGTGGGATTCGAGGAGTGTGCGGTGTGGAGTCCATCAAGTCGTGCGGGTCTTCAGATGTGAGGTAAGAGGTAGATGGATTTGGTTGTGTGTGTTCATCCGTGGGGGTTTCCAGTTTCCGTTTTTGTTTCCATGTGTGTTGATTGATTCTCTGATTTTGTGTGAATGTGACTTGTTTTGGAATTACGATTTTGTTCAGTCAAAACCCCGTGGAAAGTGTTTTGTTTTGCATATTGTGGTATGAAGAATTCTGTATATATCTATGGGATTTTGTGCTTCTATATTCGCCATTGTTTTCTGCTTCAAATTGCAAATTTTGTTGTGTCCAGACGGGGCCTCGGATGTGTGTATTTTGTCGACGGTTTCGCAATGTCCAGATTTTAGTCTGGACATACATGCCCAGACGGGGTGCGAGGACGAGTCATGAGATTGCAGTTCGACTTGTGTCCAAACTTGCAAGCCCGAACACAAGTCTGGACACCTTGTAAGAATTTTCTTCGACTTTGTCTGGACTGGTAAGTCCGGACAGATGCCCAGACACCTCTATATTTTCAAACCTGGCATGCGTCCGGACCTGAGACCCGGACGTATGTCGTCCGGACGTGTGTTATTTTGATGTTGGCATGCATCCGGACTTGTAGGTCTAGACACATGTCCGGACACCCTTCTGTTTTCACCTAAAATGCTCGTTTGAGCTCTATTTTGACTTCCGTTTGTGGGGTTATAATCTTCTAAGTGTGTATAATCTATTTTGACATGTTTCAGCATCTGTTTATGTGAATTTCTGTTCCAAAAGTGTTATATTATGTTTATAACCTTCGAATGGCTTTAAGAGTATGATTTCAGATTTTAATTTTGTTCGGCTATCCGTGTTTTGGCTAGTCTTGGTTTAAGACATTTGTTTCAGCTAAAACCTCTATTTCGTTATGCTTAAAGCCTTGGTGCTTTGGTGTTTATGTTTTGTAACACCTTTTGTTCTGAATGTTTAAGCTTCTGTTTTGGGACCTAGTTTATGTGCATTCTAAGTCGTGGTTGATTAGGTCAGGTTAACTGATAAGCCGCAGACTTATCATATTTTACGCATTAGATTTAGGATTATATTTATCTAAATAAGGTTAAATAGTTTATATTTATGTTGTATTATGTGTTAAAGTATATTATTTGTATAGACCTATGTTTTGTGAGCTTTTTATGCAACGAACGAATCTCTAGGCAAAAGTTCAAGTGATGCCGGACTCAATGCCGGATTAATCTTGCATGGCATAAGCATAGAGTAGAAAAGAGGCTTTGTCGGACACAATGTCGGGTACATTCTATCCGGCATAGGTGAAGAGTCGCCACGGTTGACCAAACGATGGCATTTATTGACCGTTGGTGATTTGGCTGGTGCCGGGTATGATGCCGGACATATCCTATCCGGCACATACACCGTTTCGCGCAGATTTGGCGGTTTCGACCGTTGAACAGTTAGCACGTTTTTCACATGTGCCGGCTACTCCCGATCCGGCACGACGCCCGACAAAAGACAGATTGAAGCTTATAAATAAGCCGAGAGCCTACATCATTTGCTACACTTTAACACCCCTATACACGCCATTCATACTTCATTTCCGCCCACATTCCATTTGTTGGTGTCCAAGGCATTTCAACGGATCCATCCACGAAGAAGAAGAGAAGATCTTTGTCAGGGTTGAGGCTATGACCAATCTCTTCTCCCTTATGTATTTCTTCTTTATTTGAGTGGATGGTGAAGTATAAATCCTTGCTTGTTCTTGGTTAGGGATGAATTCTTTCTTGTAAACATTATGATCATTTCAATACAATTTCAAGTGTTCATTAAGATTTTGGTTCTTATCGCAAGAGAATTAGTTGATCACTCATTCTCTTTATGCAAATTCGACTTGAGGGAGAAAAGCCCAAGAGTAGGATAGGTTAGACGAATCTTAGTGGTCTTTGATGTTTTCATATATGATTTAGGGTTAGCATAAAAGATTTCGAATTAACCCATCTTCCCCATTACCTTGTTCATTTCGTGGCATGATATATGCTCGATTTGTTAATAGGTGATGAGTTTCTTGTGTTCGTTCTCGGAGCAAGAGAGTGGTATTTACACTTTGAATGTGCCGGGTGTAATGTCGGGTCTCCTGTGTCCGACACATTCAACGTCTTTGAATGTGCCGTGCATCTAGTGTCCGACATTCTATCCGGCGCATTCATGTTTGTTGGTTAAGTTCGAGTTTTGAAATTCATTGCGTGATCATATTGTTGCTTGGTTGATGTAATCCCGAATCTAGGACAAATTATTATTTAGTTAGGATTTTTAGTTAATTATTTGTTAATTACGTTTCCCCCTTGTTTTAGAATAAGTTATTACCGGATTAGGACTAGTTTTCTATAAGTCCCTTGGGTTCGATACTCTCGGTCTTAATATATTTACACTATACTCCGACAGGGAATTATTTGCTACCCGTAGTAGAGTTGTAGGATAGTTTATTAATTTATTCTTTTTATGTATATAGTTTTTCCTACAATTTCCTGTTAGCAAATTGGCGCCGTTGCCGAGGACTTGGAATTAGTCCAAGTCCTAAATTCGGTAAAACGCCCTATTCTTTATTCTTTGTTCTTTTGATTCGATTCGTTCATTTTTTTATTTTTGTTGAATATGCCGGGCGCAATGACGGATATCCGGTGCCCGACACATTCAACATTTCGTATTTTTTTGATTCTTTTATTTGTTGATTTAAATTGACCTTTTGTTTTTTTGGTTGAATATGCCGGGTGCAATGCCAGATATCCGATGCCCGGCATTCTCAACTTTTCTTATTCTTTTATTCTTTATTTTTTTATTTTTTCTTTGATTTTTGAGTTATTTCGCCCTTAGTTTTTGCAGATTTGAATGTGCCATGCACACTGCCGGACACAAAATACCTAGCATAATCAGAGGAAGTCTGATGCCGGACATGTATTACCCGGCATTATGTCTGGCATGTTCAAGATATTTTTTAATTTTATTCATTTTCGTAAAGTGTTAAAGTTCCTTATAATAATTTCTCTTTTCTTACACCATTCATTTATATCTTTCTTCTACTACTCCCTATTCTTTGATTCTTTACTTTCCTTTTGAGTTTGAACAGGCCGGGCACGAGGCCGGGTAAGGGTAACCCGGCACAAAGGAGGAAGTCCAATGCCGGGCAAGATATATCCGGCACGTTGCCCGGCTCTTTCAATTTTACCGCAAATTTTTGTTTTCTTTTTGTAAATAGTAGAACCAAATTTAAATGATCTCACACTTTCTTTGTCCTTCGTTTTATTTCTCTCATCTTGTTGTATTTCTTTAATTTATTTTTTTCAGTTTGAACAAGCCGGGTAATATGCCGGGTTAATCCAACCCGGCATTAGTGGAGGAAGTCCACTGCCGGATACGCGTCGCCCGACACTCTGTCCGGCATGTTCAAATTTGGTTTTTTTTTTTTGTTTCAAAATTTCTATATTATTTCTTTTTATACTACACTTGTTCAATTAATGTTTGTGTGTTACTACCGCAGGCGAATGGCAATAAATTCTCTTCCTCAGCGCGAATGTGGTTAGTGCACGACCACATGCCCAGGGCCCTGTTGAGCAGAAATATGTTACTATCTCTACCTAGGCAGTGTACCTATCGTTTGCGGAACAGTGAATTGAGTGGGGTTGTCGATCTCAGGGACCTCGTTCAATTAATTGACAATTTATTTACCAACTGAGAAACTAAACTAAGAAAACAGGAAACGTCACTTTTTCAGGTTTTACTTAATTTAATGAAAAGAATAACTCAACAAACAAATATAAAATAACGAAAATAATAAAACGGTAAAAAAACTAAATAAAGAAATAAAGATTAAAACTCTAAAATCTAAGGAAGCACCCCGAATTGTTCTGCAAACCTTCACTCTATTAATCTATTTATAAACTCTTCCCTAATTCTGCAATAAACTAGGAATCTTAATTAACCCGTTGACCGGTCCCTGTACAACGAATCCTAACTGGTAGAAATAACAAGCCGCAAACATGCCCAAGTCAATTCTAACCAATCGCATTATAACCAATTCCTATTGGAGACAAATTAACCTATAGGCAAAGTGTGATATGGTAACAATGGTGGAATTATGGGCGTGAAGAGAAGGCCGAAGCCTCTCTGTTGTGAAGAAGCAGTAGCGCGGGGCGTGCCACCCTCCCCTCTGAGCGAACCCTAGCTTCGTTTTATATAGCCCTCGCGGCTCTTGATTCTGATTTCTTTTTATCTGCAACCGCCTCACTACAATAGTCATAGTCTCACGTGCAGCCCCAGTGTTGACTTAACATAGCACTAATCAATATTAATGTGAGTGACGTTATATTCAATGACATGTATTAGAAATCTTGTACGTGAGTGCATGCTATTCCCATCCATGTAGTGTGCACGTGAAATAATAGGAGCAGCAGCCATGTACTGGATTTGTGAATACGTATGAATATATGCTGACGTGTACAATTATCCACCTCTTTGCTGGACTTGAATTCGATCGTAAATGTAGATACGATTAGTGACATGCTGAAATAGATATATATATATATATATATATATATATATATATATTATTGTAGTTTTCCTGTGTTTGACACATAAAATGCATTAGCTAACATAAAAACATAAATCTTAGGAAAAACATTTGATAAATAAGAAATACGACATGAATTGTTATGAAATAGGAAGAATTAAACCTAAAAATGTATTTCGCACTTATCAGGCCCTGATTTGCAAATTTACATCGCCTGAGGAAGCCAACTAGGAGCAAAAATTAAAGAGATCTCGACCTTTCACGGAGCATAAGTCGTTGCAGCAACTTTTTGCTCAACTATGACCATCTGGTCAACTCCCGTCTCCAACACTAAATTGGTCAAAGGGAGTATGCGAGTTTGTTCATAGCCTCTATCGAGATCTCTGATCACTCTGCCAAGTAGCCAAAGGCTAAGTGTAGGGCAGCCCCACACATCTAGTCTTCTTTCACCGCAGGGGGGTCACTTCCTTTCTTTATTTCTTTATTTTCTTTTGAACACTGGGGACAGTGTTCCTGCCAAGTGTAGGGCAGGGACCCCCCTTTAAAAAAATAAATTTTTATTTATAATAATATGCATGTTGTGAGTTTTATCAATTTTACTAAACTTTTTGCATGTTTTTGATTGAGATGAGATTAGGAATGATAAATGCTTGTTCTCTCAAGAGGTAAGCTTTCTAATGACTTGTAGATTCCTGTTTTTAACTTTTTGATTCTTTTTATTTTACATGAGTATATGATATTTCTCTAATTCTTTCCTTTCACTACAACAATGTTCATCAATGGGGGCAACATATATGAGATCAACGGAGGCAACCTGAAATTTGCCTCACTTCATGTAATCAAAGGAGGCGAGTACAATGATTCTTTCCTTTTTCAAACTATGAAGAGTCTTTTGGGGTAAAAATCTTAAAAGGGGTTTTTGTGAAAAAAAGAAAGAAGAAGAAGAAAAAAAGAAAACAAAAATTCTTCCAAAGGAAATGCATATCCTTGAGGTTGCAAAAAGTGCCTCTGAATAAAAGCAAGAAACGAGAGTTTTTCTTTTGTTTTTCTCCTAAATTCCCTATTCTTCAATACAAAAAAAATCATGGTTGATTCAGAAACCCTTGCAAAACAGGCTGATTCATAAAAACCATTGATGAGTGTCTTGGCCACATTCAGAAACTCTTGAAAAATATGGCTGAATGTTGGAAACCGGAAAAAGGAGAGATTACAAATCTCTTATGCAAAACAGCCCAAAAGTTTTGATCGGTCTTGAAAATTCTTTATTTTATACCCATTAGTATGTTTTGATGGATAAGGATGATTAAGTGATACTTGTGAAATAGAGTCAGATAGTTGGGAATATTATCTAATTGTCATTCTAGAGTTTATCTGTTTTGTGCATAAGTGATTACTCCTTTCTAATCTTGTTTTGCTCGAGGACTAGCAAAAGGTAAGTGTAGGGCCTTGATAAGCCGCAGACTTATCATATTTTAAGCATTATATTTAGGATTATATTTATCTAAATAAGGTTAAATAGTTTATATTTATGTTGTATTATGTGTTAAAGTATATATTTGTACAGACTTATGTTTTGTGAGCTTTTTATGCAAGGAACGAATCTCTAGGCAAAAGTTCAAGTGATGTCGGACTCAATGCCGGATTAATCCTGCATGGCAAAAGCATAGAGCAGCAAAGAGGCTTTGCCGGACACAATGTCGGGTACATTCTATCCGGCATAGGTGAAGAGTCACCACGGTTGACCAAACGATGGCAGTTATTGATCGTTGGTGATTTGGCTGGTGTCGGGTATGATGTCGGGACATATCCTGTCTGGCACATACACCGTTTCACGCAGATTTGGCTGTTTCGTTGAACAGTTGACATTTTTCACATGTGACGGCTACTCCGATCCGGCAACGCCCGCAAAAGACAGATTGAAGCTTATAAATAAGCCGAGAGCCTGCATAATTGCTACACTTCAACACCCCTATACACGCCATTCATACTTCATTTCCGCCCACATTCCATTTGTTGGTGTCCAAGGCATTTCTACGGATCCATTCACGAAGAAGAGAAGATCTTTGTGAGGGTTGAGGCTATGACCAATCTCTTCTCCCTTATGTATTTCTTCTTTATTTGAGTGGATGGTGAAGTAGAAATCCTTGCTTGTTCTTGGTTAGGGATGAATTCTTTCTTGTAAACACTATGATCATTTCAATACAATTTCAAGCGTTCATTAAGATTTTGGTTCTTATCACAAGAGAATTAGTTGATCACTCATTCTCTTTATGCAAATTTGACTTGAGGGAGAAAATCCCAAGAGTATGATAGGTTAGACGAATCTTAGTGGTCTGATGTTTTCATCTATGATTTAGGGTTAGCATAAAAGATTCGAATAACTCATCTTCCCTCATTACCTTGTTCATTTCGTGGCATGATATATGCTCGATTTGTTAATAGGTGATGAGTTTCTTATTATCGTTCGCGGAGCAAGAGAGTGGCATTTACACTTTGAACATGTCGGGTGTAATGTCGGGTCTCCTGTGTCCGGCACATTCAACGTCTTTGAATGTGCCGTGCATCTGGTGTCCGACATTCTGTCCGGCGCATTCATGTTTGTTGGTTAAGTTCGAGTTTTGAAATTCATTGCATGATCATATTGTTGCTTGGTTGATGTAATCCCGAATCTACGACAAATTATTATTTAGTTAGGATTTTATTTAATTATTTGTAAATTACTTTTCCCCCTTTAGAATAGGTTATTACCGGATTAGGACTAGTTTCTATAAGTCTCGTGGGTTCGATACTCTCGGTCTTAATATATTTACACTATACTCCGACCAGGAATTATTTGCTACCCTAGTAGAGTTGTAGGATAGTTTATTATTTTATTCTTTTTATGTATATAGTTTTTCCTACAATTTCCTGTTAGCATTAACCGTAGCATGCTACGTAGATGTCATCCTGTTTCTGAGGGACCGATGGGTTCTTTGGTCTTCGGGCCATTTCTGTTATGGGGCTGACGGACCCATTGGTCTGTTGACCTTTTCTGTGTTGTCGATGGATCTTTTGATCCTAGGGTTTTTACCCTTTCTGAATGTGTGTGTTGTGAGCTAGGGTCCCGCTTCTGATTTTTAATATTATCTGTTGTGAACCGCTCTGTCAGATTTTGCTTTATTTTGGAGAATGTTCCGCTTGTGAACAAAGTGATTGTGGTTTCAGATTTGCTCTGCTTCTGTCTTTGATCATCTAACTCCTGATTTGTAAAGCTTCTGTCTTCTGACTGTCTTCCACTGATTAAGTGTCTGTTTTGACCATCGCTTAGCTCCGTTCTGTTTTGTACTTCGGTTTGTTTGAAAGTCTTCCGCTTTGACTCTGATTTTGCTTTGGCTAAGCGCCTTCATATACGGTATATTATATATATATACCTATGTTTTGTAACTATTTGAGCATGCTCAGCTGATGAAGTTTATCACCTGCTAAGTTGTGGTTTGCTCACCCTATATTCCGTCTGATATGTAGGTTTTAGCTTCTGGTTGGAGCCTTCAGCTTTTGTCTTTAGTTTTGAGATTGATTTTTTATTCTGTAATGTTGGCTTGAGGCCCATTTTTATTTTGGCACCCGTTGTGTATTTTAAGTTTGAATTCCGCTTTGTAAACGAATGGTTAAGCTTTGTAATGTTATTCAGTTAATATATGAGTATTTTGTCTATTTGGGTATCGTGAGAGTAGTGTTGTGTATCTTAGGTAATAAGTGTGCGGCGTGTGACGGTCTCAGAATCAGGGTGGTTTTAGGGTCGTTACAACATCAGTCCCACAATTTCTACTTTTTAGCACTAAAAAGTGGAACTTGAAAAGAAAGTAAAAATTACATCTTTTCTCGTCTCCTCTCCTTCATCCCTAGTACACAAGTTCTTTTTCTTTAGATTTACAAAGAAAAATGAACTTCAAAAAACTTGACTACGATAAACTTCTTGTTTCTACCGAAGTGCCACTGGTTAAAGATTCTGAAAGATATTCAATAGAAGAAATATGCCTATCATAAACAGCCATTGAACCTTGTCCTCATAAATTTCTTCGATCTTCAATATATTAATTAGTAAGAATCCAGAAGTCCATAAATATTTAGAAGTTTTCTTAGAAGACCGAGTAATATTCATATAATAAACTTTTGCCATAGACTCCTTTGATCTACACAATAATCGATAAGGTTAATGGTTTTTTCAACAAGAAACATTCTCTTCTATGGAGGATAAGATAATACCATAACTAAATCTTTGCTGATACTAGCCGAAGAATGATAATTCCTTTAAAGGGAAAATAATTTTCGCCGAAATGCCATTTGTCAAAAAAAAATTACTTGCGGTGGTTTTTTTTTTCAAAAAAATTACACGGAAGTACCAAAACCGGTCAAATAAACCGCATCAGCTTAATCCATCTTTCGGTAAACCACATTTAGTCAATGCAATTATGGGTTAATTATGCCATAAACCGCATTAGGGTGATTCATATTTGCAATAAAACGCACTACACCGATGCGGTTTATGGCACCAGGGACGATCCGCAACTCGCGCGTCGGTGCGATCATGGCCGTGCATTTGGTGCGATCCTGGCCGTTGATCTCCCACGATTCTTGCGATTTCCGGATAAGGTTATCCAATATCCGGTCGAATAAACCGCACCGGCTGAGTGCGGTTATTGGCAACTGAAATGCCTATAAAACGCTGCCTCCTGATGCATTTCTTCTTCCCATTGTGCATCCACCCACAAAAACACAACTCTGCCTCCCTTAGGAAATTGTAGAGGTTAGTTTCATGTTTTTCAATTTAAATTTCCTATTCTGTATTTATTAAGTTGTTCTAATCTTTAGGTTTTAGCATATTTGTTTTGTTATATTAATTAACTGATTTTTTACAATTAATTTTAATGTGTAGGAATCTCCCTAATTACTTCTAATCCCATCCAAAATTCTTGAGGTTAGTATGTTGCTCTCTAATTTAATTCCTCATTTTTATACTAGATACTTGTAATCATTTAGTTTTAGTTGTTTAATTAGTATTCTAATTCGTAATTAGTTAATACATTAATTTTTTAACTTGTTTTTAACTTAAAATGGTGCATAAATTAGTCAAGTAATTAAGTATGTATTATTATGTTATAGGATAAAATTAATCTTGGTAGTTTTAGTTGTTTAATTAGTATTTTAATTCGTAATTAATTAATGCATTAATTTTATAACTTGTTCTTACTTAAAATGGAGCATAAATTAGTCAAATAATTAAGTAGGTATTATTATGTTATAGGAAAAAATTAATCTTTGTAGTTTTAGTTGTTCAATTAGTATTTTAATTCGTAATTAATTAATGCATTAATTTTATAACTTTTTAACTTAAAATGGTGCATAAATTAGTCAAATAATTAAGTATGTATTATTATGTTATAGGAAAAATTAATCTTGGTAGTTTTAGTTGTTTAATTAGTATATTAATTCGTAATTAATTAATGCATTAATTTTATGACTAATATAGGAAAAAATTATTGTTGGTAGTTTTAGTTGTTTAATTAGTAATTTAATTCGTAATTAATTAATGCATTAATTTATAACGTTTTTAACTTAAAATGGTGCATAAATTAGTCAAATAATTACGTAGGTATTATATGTTATAGGAAAAATTAATCTTGGTAGTTTTAGTTGTTTAATTAGTATATTAATTCATAATTAATTAATGTATTAATTTTATAACTTGTTTCTAACTTAAAAGGGCATGTCTTGGCTATAGCTGGGTGTAGCCATCGTTGGCTACATCCCAGCGCGCCTGCCTTTCACTTTTTTTTTCTTTTTTTTTTGCGCACACATCGGCGTTTTCGTTTTGGTTTTTTTAATTTTTTTTTTTTTATTATAAAAACATTAAATTATTGTAACTTTTAAATATAAGTCCAAAATGAAAAAAATATATCATTATTCATCTAAATTCAAGCTCTTCAAAACAAGTCCAGTCATGGATATTTTGACAACTTTTAAAAAATTATTTTTACATGTATAGTGTACAGAACATAAAAGAAACTTGTACAGTTGGTCAAAAAAACTTGTACAGTTGGTCATACAAACCTGTACAAATGTTCATTAAAACATGTACATCCACACATAAAACATGTACATCATTACATTAAAAATATATAGTTGGTCACATAAATCTGTACGAATCATTAAATATGTATATCCTTATATTAAAACATGTACATATAAGGGAGAAAACTTGTACATATGATCATACAAACATGTACATATGACCATACAAACATGTACATATGTTCATTAAAGAACATGTACATTCTCACATTTAAACATGTACATTCTCACATTAAATATGTACATACATCCACACATTAAAATATCATAGTATACATGTAAAATAATTTTTTTTTAAAGTTGTCAAAACATATTCATGACTGGTTTGTTTTGAAGAGCTCGAATTTAGATGAACAATGATATAATTTTTTTTCATTTTGGAATTATATATAAAAGTTACAATAATTTAAAGTTTTTATAATAAAAAAAACAAAAATAATAAATTCTTTTAAAAACAAAAGAAAAAACAAAAAAACAAATACAAAGCGCTTACGTGCGCGACCACTGCGCGTGGTAAAAAATGGAAAAAAAAAAAGCAAACCTGTCTTCTATTTCGCGGTGCTCCCTCCTTCCTCTCTGTATGTAGCCATCTCTGCCTACAGTTACTTGTAGGTAAGATTTTGCGAACTTAAAATGGTGCATAATTTAGTCAAATAATTAAGTAGTAATTATTATGTTATAGGAAAATATTATTGTTGGTAGTTTTAGTTGTTTAATTAGTAATTTAATTCGTAATTAATTAATGCATTACTTTTATAACTTGTTTTTAACTTAAAATGGTGCATAAATTAGTCAAATAATTAAGTAGTAATTATTATGTATAGGAAAAAATTATTCTTGGTAGTTTTAGTTGTTTACTTAGTATATTAATTCGTAATTAATTAATGCATTAATTTTATAACTTGTTTTTAACTTAAAATGGTGCATAAATTAGTCAAATAATTAAGTAGTAATTATTATGTTATAGGAAAAAATTATTGTTGGTAGTTTTAGTTGTTTAATTAGTAATTTAATCGTAATTAATTAATGCATTAATTTTATAACTTGTTTTTAACTTAAAATGGTGCATAAATTAGTCAAATAATTAAGTAGTAATTATTATGTTATAGGAAAAAAATTATTCTTGGTAGTTTTAGTTGTTTACTTAGTATATTTGTTATAACCCATAGTTTCGCTGTATTTTATTTCGTCACAAGTGGCCTTATACTAATGTATTTTGGATTTAGGACGTGGAGTCCTTTTGATTAAAGACGAGGACGAAGGAGTCTTTTCCCCTCTTATTTTCATTTATGGTGAGAATTGATTTTTCCTAAACTATTAATTCCTTAATTTCCTTAATCAGTAATCCCCACTTACTGATCACGTTCTCTTCCACGCTCCTTTTCCCGTTCAGTTTTGAAAACCGTAAGACGCTCCTCCCTTCTCTGCTCCCTTCTCTCTCTCAAATGTGCATTCTGTTCAACCTCTCAAGTCTGCTGATTGAAGTGCTGCAATCTGAGTTCTGCTGTGGGTTGCTCCTCTACGAATTCCGGTTCATATCGAGGTAATTGTGCTGGTTCGTTCCTTTTCGATTCTGGAATTTGGGATGTTTCCCCTTGTCTTAATTCTCCTCTGCAAATTGCTTTTGGAGTCAGATTCTGTCCGTTCCTCTGTCGAATTCTGCTTCGGTTGGCGTCCTCTGCGAGTTTGTGGTCGAATTCAGGTATGGATTGTGGTTTCTTTTGCGTGGGCAGTTTCTGATGTGACACTAGTAGAAAAAATATTTTTAATGACGGCGTTTAAACCACGGTTAAATGGAAATCGTGGTTTAAAGTTTATAAACCACGGTTTAATAGAAACCGTCGTTTAAGGTGCATACCATAGCGCATATACCACGGTTTTTCCGGAACCGTCGTATATAGGTTAGTTATATACCACGGTTTGCAGGGGAACCGTGGTATATAGTACATGCCGGAGTGAATATACCACGGTTCTTCAAGAACCGTCGTATATAGGGTACCTATATACCACGGTTCCTAGGCAACCGTCATTTATATTGCACATCTTGCTATATTAAACCACGGTTTTTTGATCAACGTGGTATATAATCGAGGCGGGAATTTTAATTTTCGGCCGAAATTAACGCGGCGCTTTCTCTCTACTCTCATATATGTCGACTTCTTCTCATTCTCTTCAATGTCACGGTAATTTTGGAACCCAAACCGACGAGCTCTGCAAATTTTCTTCATTCTCTTCAACCTCACGATAATTTTGGAACCCAAACCGACGAACATGCTCTGCAACTATTCTTCATTCTCTTCAACTAGCTCACGGTAATTTTTGCAATCCTAAATCGCGAACAAGGAACATGCTCTTCCTCACTCATTCTCTGTTTTTCGGTAATTTTTACAGCTTACACTTGCGAACAGGAACATGCTCGTCCTCACTCACTCATTCTCACTGTAATTTTCGCAACATAACCGGCGAACAAGGTACATGACCTACGCCTCCGTTCTTCATTCTCTTCAACTTCACGGTAATTTCACAACCCACCACGAACAAGGAACATACTACGCCATTCTTCACTCATTATTTTGCAACCATAAATCACAAACAAGGAGCACACATGTTCTAGCCTCTTCATTCTCTTCTGTTGTGTTTGATATCTGCGAAGCGGCGCTTCTAAATCGCCGGCGATTTTGAAAAAATTTCATAGACTATAAACCACGGTTATATGTATAACCGTGGTTTATTCGTTGATTTTATAGATAATAAACCACGGTTTGACCTTTAAGCGTCATATAAAAGGACTTTATACCACGGTTCTCTCCTTAACCGTGGTTTAAAATCGTTGAGGACCGCGTCCAAAAACGGTCTTAAATGACGGTCTTAGCAAACCGTGGTATATAGTATACTTTTATACCACGGTTATCAACCGTGGTATATAGACAATTTTCTATATGCGACGGGAGCATAAACCACGGTTCCTAACCGTGGTATATAAGCAAAAACCGTGGTTTAAAACATTTTTTCCACTAGTGTGAGAGTAAGTTCGGATTTCGGTCTGTTCTACAGTTGCGTTGTTTAGAGTGTTGGTTTGCGTTGTCGGTCTGCATTCCGGGATTCTGTTCGTTGGTAGCTCCGCTGTTCAGATTTGGGATTTGTTGGCTAATTAATCGAGGTAGGTGGCTTTCGGATTCGGCTAGGGTGTTCAGCCTTGGGGAGTTTGGATTCTGCAAGTTAAATCATTTGATTGACTTCGTGTTTGTGTTTAATTTGTCTGATTTACTGATGTTTCAATGGCTTAAACCCCAAAGGTTGTTTTCTGCAAACATATGATGTTTTGGTATTGTTTTGTGCTTCTGTTCGTGTGAAAATCGCTTCTGTAAACTGAATTTTTCAGCACTTCTGTCCGAACTTGGAAGTTCGGACACGCTATGTTGCGCCTGGGTTTTCCGAGTTTTTCACTGTGTCCGAACTTCCGTCCAGGCTTTGATGTTCGGACGGGGTGCGAGGACGAGTCTGACTTACAAGTCTCGAATGGTGTCTGAACTTGTAAGTCCGGACATAAGTTTGGACACCCTCTGTTGTTCCTCTGATTTAAGTTCGACCTGTGTCTGAACTTTGACATTCGGACACATGTCCGGACATTCCGCGTAACTGATTTCCGAAAATCGTCCGAACATCCGTCCGAGCTTTGATGTTCGGACACCTTCTATCTCTACCTCTGTTTTAAGTTCGACATGTGTCCGAACTTCTATGTTCGGACACATGTTCGGACATCCGTGTGATTTCAGTTTTGAGTCTCGACTTGCGTTCGAACTTCGACGTTTGGACACAAGGTCGGACATGGCACTGTTTACGCCTTAACTTGCTCGTTTGAGCTCCGTTTTGACTTCCATTTACGGGGTTGGCTTCCCCTTCTGATTTCCAAGAAATCTATATGCTTTGTCGTGCCATTAGAGCACATATGCTTATCTGTATTTAAGCTTCTATTTTGGGACCTAGTTATCTCTGTATCTGAACCGTGGATGGCTGGTTTAGCTATCTCATAGCGCGCTGCGTAGGACGTCCTTCTGTTTCACGGGTGGTATCCCCATTCTGTTCACAGGTTCCCACCTGTTCTGTTCACGAGTGATGTTTCCTCGTTCTGTTCACGGATTGTATCCGTTCTGTCTGTATGCTTTGATTGACTAGTGTCCCACTCTATTTCTGACTTCGTTTGTTTGACTCTGTTTAGTCCTATTGTGGCTGGACTTCTGCTTCTGATTTTCGTTAATGTATTATGGTTGTCTTTCCGCCTTCTCTGATTTGTCAACATTTTATTAAATGTTTTGAGCATGCTGGTTGATGATGTTGGTCATCTACTGGGCATAGTTGGATGCTCATTCCCCTACTCTTACTAACATTGCAGATTGATCAGCGAGGATCACCTGTTCAGCTTCTGGAGTTTTGCTTATGTTATTTTGATTCTTTTGAGACATTCATATTAGCTTGTTTTGCTTAAGTTATTTCGATTCTTTTGAGACATTCATATTAGCTATGTAGCCTACGGGCCTGGGTAGTGTTTGGCAACTACTCCTTAACTTCTGTTTTGACAGTTACTCTGTATTTGGGTTTAAGAATACTTCGACACTTTGTTTATACTTATTTATACAAGTATTTCATTTTGGGCCTTGATTTGATTAACCGCGTGCGATAGTTAGAGCCTTGTGTTATTAAGTAATAATATGCGGCGTGTAATACCCCTAACTCCTTGGCCAGTGTTTGAGGGTGTTACATTTAGTGGTATCAGAGCTCTGGGTTCTAATCTGATGGGAATCTAGTGTAGTCAGTCAGTCAGTATCTGTGCTTTGGAGTTTCAAGACTGAATTGCTTGCTCTTGGATTTTCAGAATGCCGCGACGAAGAGCTCCAGTCACTCCCCAGGGCGGAGTCGCCGAGGCGGTTCAGCAGTTCATGACTCAGCTGCTGCAGGCAACTGCAGTTGGAGGGGCCCCGAGGAGGAGCAGCTGGTGGCGGTGCAGCCGGAGCTGGGGCTGCTGAGGCTGGAGGCCGAAATGTGAAGGCGCTCCAGAGTTTATGAAGCTGAAGCCCCCTTCCTTTGATGGGACTTGAGATCCCCAGGAGGCCAGTCATTGGTTACTGAGGTGGAGGATTTGCTCCGAGTAATGGGCTCCGAGTAGGAGCAGAAGGTCGACTTTGCCACATTCCTGTTTAAGGCTGAGGCGAAGGAGTGGTGGTGATCGGTGATGGGGAGGTTCCCACAGCCTTGGACGTGGGACCAGTTTACCGAGGAGTTCAACAAGCAGTTCTACCCCGACGTCTATAAGGACCAGCGCATCCCGGAGTATAATAGGCTTCGCCAGGGGCGCGATATGAGTGTGGAGGACTACGACAGGAAGTTTATCAGCCTGTCTAAGTTTGCACCTGAGCCCGACGAGCATAGGAAGGCCAAGAAGTTTGAGAGCGGCTTGAGGCCAGACATCCGCTCTGCTGTGACGCCGCTGCGTCACAAGACCTTCAGGGATGTTGCTGATGTTGCCTGTTGATAGAGGCTGACCTGAGGGGCCGCCAGTCTGGCGGGAAGGACCAGAAGAAAAGCAGAGGTCCGACGAGAGCGACAGGAGGGATCAGTCTGCTTCTCAGAATAAGTAGTCTACTGGAGACCGATCTAGAGACCGTCAGAGCTCGAGAGATATAGGTGGTTCTTCTTCTTCTTCGTCTGCTCCGAAGTGCCAGGTCTGTGGCAAGTTTCACCAAGGTCGGGACTGTTACAAGAAGTATGGAGCTTGCTTCAAGTGTGGATCCTTGGAGCATAGGATTCCTGACTGCCCTCAGGCCGAGAGGAGCAGAGGTAGATCTGGAGGTAGAGCTGGTGGGTCTGTCTCAGAGTCCGGAGATCGAGACCAGGCTGAGCAGAAGAAGCCCCAGGGCCAGGCCAGAGTGTACGCGATGGCTGGAGAAAGGGACCGATCTATTGACAGAGTTGTCACAGGTATTCTCCAGTTGTCTTCTCGTTCTGTTTTATGTTTGTTTGACTCTGGAGCCACCCACTCTTTTATTTCTGCTAAGTTGGTGGGTGAGCTCGGTTTGCCTGTTGTGCCCTTGGGTGTTGAGCTGTGTGTGCATAGTCCATTGGTTAGGGACTCCTATATGCTTTTGAATTCTGTTTGTAAAGATAGTACTGTGTTAGTCAGAGCTAGGACTCTGTATGCTAACCTCATCCCGATGGAGATGACAAATTTTGATGTGATTCTGGGTATGGATTGGCTTGCTGCCCACCATGCCCATATTGATTGTGCTGTGTCGAGAGTTACTTTTGAGGAGTCGGGTCAGCCCCGTCTAACTGTAGCAAGGAATGGAATCCCGTGCTCGCCGCCAGTCATCTCAGCCATGCAGGCGTTTCGCTTTCTAAGGAAAGGATGCCAGGGATTTCTGTGTTACATCCCTGAGGTTCGCAAGGATGCGAAGTTGGAGGATATTCCAGTGGTCAGAGACTTCCCCGACGTGTTTCAGGACGATGTGCCTGGGCTTCCCCCTGTCAGAGAGGTGGAGTTCTCGATCAAGCTCACACCCGAGACTCAGCCAATTTCTAAGGCCCCATACCGGATGGCGCCTGCTGAGCTTAAGGAGCTGAAGATCCAGTTGCAGGAGCTTGGATAAGGGCTTTATTCGCCCTAGTGTGTCACCTTGGGGAGCGCCGTCTTGTTTGTGAAGAAGAAGGATGGTAGTATGCGCTTGTGCATTGACTACAGGGAGCTCAATAAGGTTACCATTAAGAATAGGTATCTCCCGCGCATCGATGACTTGTTCGACCAGTTAGCAGGAGCTAAGGTGTTCTCGAAGATCGATCTGAGGTCCGGTTATCATCAGTTGAGGATTAAGGCAGACGAAGTGCCTAAGTCCGCCTTCAGGACTCGTTATGGACATTACGAGTTCCTAGTGATGCCATTCGGTCTGACGAATGAGCCTTTGTATTTATGGACATGATGAACCGAGTCTTCAAGCCATTCTTGGACCAGTTGCGTGGTATTTATTGATGATATCTTGGTGTATTCCAAGAGTGTTGAGGAGCACGAGGAGCATTTGAGGACCATTCTCCAGACTCTGAGGGAGAAGGAGCTGTATGCGAAGCTGAAGAAGTGTGAGTTCTGGTTGGACCAAGTGGTATTCTTGGGACATGTGGTCTCCAAGGATGGTATCTTCGTGGATCCGGAGAAGATTAGAGCCATCACTGAGTGGGCCAGGCCTACTAATGTTGGAGAGATTCGTAGCTTCCTTGACTAGCGGGCTACTATCATAAGTTTGTGGAGGGCTTCTCCAAGTTGGTGATTCCTTTGACTTGCCTACTGCAGAAGGAGGTGAAGTTTGAGTGGAGTGAGGCCTGTGAGCAGTGCTTCCAGGAGCTGAAGAAGAGATTGACGTCTGCGCCGATTCTGACTCTTCCAGAGGGGACCAAGGGTCTAGAGGTATTCTGTGATGCGTCCCATAAGGGACTTGGTTGTGTTCTGATGCAGCATGGGAAGGTGGTTGCATATGGCTCTCGTCAGCTTAAGCCATATGAGAAGAACTACCCGACCCACGACCTGGAGTTGGCTGCCGTAGTGTTCGCTCTGAAGATTTGGAGGCATTACCTCTATGGAGCATCGTGCAAGGTGTATACGGACCACAAGAGCCTCAAGTATTTGTTCACTCAAAGGAGTTGAACTTGAGGTAGAGGAGGTGGCTGGAGTTGTTGCAAGACTATGATCTGGAGATCCTCTACCATCCTGGTAGAGCGAATGTGGTTGCTGATGCGCTCAGCAGGAGGGGTCCGTCAGGAGCTGTTTGTGCCTTGTCTGGTGTGCAGAGGTCTGCCCTCGAGTTGTAGCGTATGGGTATTTGGGTCGTCCGTCCAGAGGGGTCTGGGATGTTGGCAGCGTTGCAGATTCAGCCTACCTTGATCGACCGGATCAAGGCCAGTCAGGAGCTCGACGCGGGTTGAGTAAGATCAGAGAGGGGTTATCTGCTGGTCAGGAGTCTGAGTTTCGGGTTTCAGCGGATGGCTGTCTGAGATTCAGGGATCATGTTTGTGTGCCTGCAGACGACGCCTTGAGGCGGGAGATTATGCAGGAGGCTCATGGAGCCCCGTACTCGGTACACCCAAGAGGTGTGAAGATGTACCAGGACCTTCGAGAGACATTCTGGTGGAGCAATATGAAGAGGGACATCCCTGACTTTGTATCCAGATGTCGGACCTGTCAGCAGGTCAAGGCCGAGCATCAGAGACCAGCTGGTTTGTTTCAGCCTCTTCCAGTTCCAGAGTGGAAGTGGGAGAGCGTCGGTATGGACTTCGTCATGGGACTGCCTAAGACTCCGAGAGGATTCGATGCAGTTTGGGTGATTGTGGATAGGCTCACGAAGAGTGCTCATTTCTTGCCAGTCAGGAAGACCTTCAGTTTGCATCGCCTAGCGCAGTTGTATATGAATGAGATAGTGTGTTTGCATGGAGTTCCAGCTTCGATTGTGTCTGACAGAGACCCGCGCTTTGTATCCAGATTCTGGCAGAGTTTGCATCAGGCTATGGGGATGAAGTTGTCGTTCAGTTCAGCGTACCATCCTTAATCGGATGGACAGACAGAGAGGACGAATCAGGTCCTGGAGGATATGCTTAGAGCATGTGTGTTGGACTTTGGAGGCAGTTGGGATCAGCACGTGGCGTTGATCGAGTTTGCTTATAATAATAGCTTCCAGTCTAGCATCGGGATGGCCCCGTTTGAGGCTCTGTATGGTAGGAGGTGCAGATCACCCATTTGTTGGGATGATCTGAAGGAGAGAGCAATTGTTGGTCCGGACTTGGTCGAAGATGCTGTGAGTAAGATTCAGTCCATCAGAGAGCGTATGCTTGTGGCTCAGAGTCGGCAGAAGAGTTACCGATCAGAGGAGGCGACCTCTGGAGTTTGAGGTAGGTGACCATGTGTACCTGAAAGTCCAGTCCGTGGAGTTGTGCGGTTTGGGAAAGAGGCAAGCTTAGCCCTCGCTTTGTTGGCCCTTTTGAGATCCTGGAGAGGATCGGACCGGTTGCCTACCGTTTAGCCTTGCCCCCGTCGCTTGCAGCAGTGCATAACGTGTATCATGTTTCCATGCTGAGGAAATATGTCCCGGACCCGTCGCATGTCATTGACTTCGATCCGCTTCAGTTGAGGGAAGACTTCACGTTCGAAGCAGCGCCTTCGAGGATTTTAGCCCGAGATGTCCGTAAGCTCAGAAGTAAGACCATGCCTTTGGTCATAGTTCAGTGGTCGGGTCAGTCCGAGGAAGAGGCGACCTGGGAAGTGGAAAGTGAAGTGCGCTCTAAGTTTCCCCCCTCTTCGAGCAGTAGGTACGTTAATTTCGAGGATGAAATTCTTTTAAGGGGGAGGTGATGTTATAACCCATAGTTTCGCTGCATTTTATTTCGTCACAAGTGTCCTTATACTAATGTATTTTGGATTCAGGACGTGGGAGTCCTTTTGATTAAAGACGAGGACGAAGGAGTCTTTTCCCCTCTTATTTTCATTTATGGTGAGAACTGATTTTTCCTAAACTATTAATTCCTTAATTTCCTTAATCAGTAATCCCCACTTACTGATCACGTTCTCTTCCACGCTCCTTTTCCCGTTTAGTTTTTGAAAACCGTAAGACGCTCCTCCCTTCTCTACTCTTCTCTGCTCCCTTCTCTCTCTCAAAAGTTGTGTTATGTTCAACCTCTTAAGTCTGCTGATTGAAGTGCTGCAATCTGAGTTCTGTTGTGGGTTGCTCCTCTACGAATTCCGGTTCATATCGAGGTAATTGTGCCGGTTCGTTCCTTTTCGATTCTGGAATTTGGGATGTTTCCCCTTGTCTTAATTCTCCTCTGCAAATTGCTTCTGAAAACAGATTCTGTCCGTTCCTCTGTCGAATTCTGCTTCGGTTTCCGTCCTCTGCGAGTTCGTGGTCGAATTCAGGTATGGATTGTGGTTTCGTTTGCGTGGGCAGTTTCTGATGTGAGAGTAAGTTCTGATTTCGGTCTGTTCTACAGTTGCGTTGTTCAGAGTGTTGGTTTGCGTTGTCGGTCTGCATTCCAGGATTCTGTTCGTTGGTTGGCTCCACTGTTCAGATTTAGGATTTCGTTGGCTAATTAATCGAGGTAGGTGGCTTTCGGATTCGGCTAGGGTGTTCAGCCTTGGGGAGTTTGGATTCTACAAGTTAAATCGTTTGATTGACTTCGTGCTTGTGTTTAATTCTGTCTAATTTACTGTTGTTTCAATGGCTTAAACCCCCAATGTTGTTTTCTGCAAACATATGATGTTTTGGTATTGTTTTGTGCTTCTGTTCGTGTGAAAATCGCTTCTGTAAACTGAATTTTTCAGCACTTCCATCCGAACTTGGAAGTTCGGACACGCTCTGTTGCGCCTGGGTTTTCCGAGTTTTCAACTATGTCCGAACTTCCGTCCGGGCTTTGATGTTCGGACGGGGTGCGAGGACGAGTCCGACTTACAAGTCTCGAATGGTGTCCGAACTTGTAAGTCCGGACACCCTCTGCTATTCCTCTGATTTAAGTTCGACCTGTGTCCGAACTTTGACATTCGGACACATGTCCGGACATTACGCATAACTGATTTCCGAAAACCGTCTGAACATCCGTCCGAGCTTTGATGTTCGGACACCTTCTATCTCTACCTCTGTTATAAGTTCGACCTGTGTCCGAACTTCTATGTTCGGACACATGTTCGGACATCCGTCTGATTTCAGTTTTGAGTCTCGACTTGCGTCCGAACTTCGACGTTCGGACACAAGGTCGGACATGGCACTGTTTACGCCTTAACTTGCTCGTTTGAGCTCCGTTTTGACTTCCGTTTGCGGGGTTGGATTCCCCTTCTGATTTCCAAGCAATCTATATGCTTTGTGGTGCCATTAGAGCACATATGCTTATCTGTATTTAAGCTTCTATTTTGGGACCTAGTTATCTCTATATCTGAACCGTGGATGGCTGGTTTATCTATCTCGTAGCGCGCTGCGTAGGATGTCCTTCTGTTTCACGAGTGGTATCCCCGTTTTGTTCACAGGTTCCCACCTGTTCTGTTCACGAGTGATGTTTCCTCGTTCGGTTCACGGATTGTATCCGTTCTGTCTGTATGCTTTGATTGACTAGTGTCCCACTCTGTTTCTGACTCCGTTTGTTTGACTCTGTTTAGTCCTATTGTGGCTGGACTTCTGCTTCTGATTTCTGTTAATGAATTATGGTTGTCTTTCCGCCTTCTCTGATTTGTCAACATTTTATTAAATGTTTTGAGCATGCTGGTTGATGATGTTGATCATCTACTGGGCATAGTTGGATGCTCATTCCCCTACTCTTACTAACATTGCAGATTGATCAGCGAGGATCACCTGTTCAGCTTCTGGAGTTTTGCTTATGTTGTTTCGATTCTTTTGAGACATTCATATTAGCTTGTTTTGCTTATGTTATTTCGATTCTTTTGAGACATTCATATTAGCTTTGTAGCCTACGGGCCTGGGTAGTATTTGGCAACTACTCCTTAACTTTGTTTGACAGTTACTCTGTATTTGGGTTTAAGAATACTTCGACACTTTGTTTATACTTATTTATACAAGTATTTCATTTTGGGTCTTGATTTGATTAACCGCGTGCGATAGTTAGAGCTTTGCGTTATTAAGTAATAATACGCGGCGTGTAATACCCCTAACTCCTAGGCCAGTGTTTGGGGGTGTTACAATATTAATTCGTAATTAATTAATGCATTAATTTTATAACTTGTTTTTAACTTAAAATGGTGCAGAAATTAGTCAAATAATTAAGTAGTAATTATTATGTTATAAGAAAAGTTGTTTAAAATGGTGTAAGTTATTTTTCATACAAAAAGTTGTATAAGTTGGCTTAAAAAATATTTGCACATGTAGTTAATTTTGTAAATTATTTTTAATAAGTGTTAGTTATTTATTGTCTACTGAATTGTTGTGTGCTTGTGCAGATGGCATTCCAGAGAGAAGTTGCCGGTGTGGGGCCAGATGACGCAAGTCTGTTCACATACCAGACTACCCATTTTTCTGCAGCACTTTTTTCAGATGACCTGGTAAGTAAAGAGCATATGAAACCTCACCGTAATATTTTATGTTTTTTACTCAAGTTATGAACATCATTTATTTTATTGTCGTGCAATCTAGATCATGAGAAATAAAAAATATACCGAAAGGAGACTGCGTTCTAGGAATGTTGATGTGGAGCCTCCACTGATGCACTCGACCAAATTTGTAGTCATGTGGCCCCATCTCCTGCCGTCGTCATATGCTCTTGACCACTTATCAAATGGAAGATCATGGAAGAATCGTTCAATGCCAGGGATCTGAGATAGAAGATGCTCGTACCTTCTTTGAACGTGATGCCTCCTAAACTCGTAAGCTAAATACAACAAGATATATCATTAGTAAGAAATGTTAGGGACAAGTTTGATAATGAAGCATCACAATGGATACAAGTTAGTACCTGTGTTAAATAGATACTTCTTCATTTTTTTGTTGTGAAACCTTGTCTGAAAGTTTGATGCAACGTGTCGTATGCAGTAGTAGTGATGAGCCATGGGGGGTTTCCAATATGGATCTGATTTGATGATACTTATGATAGCTGGGGCACGATCTGTAATTATTGACACGTCCGCTCTTTGACCTATCACATGGAGTCGCACCTTGTCGAGAAAGAATTTCCAACTAGCTAAGTTTTCAGACTCAACAATAGCGAACGCAATAGGTATGACTTTATTGTTACTATCTTGCGCCGCTGCTATCAGAAGCTTGCCTTTGAACTTACCATATAAATGTGTACCATCTATCTGCAGCATGGGTTTGAAGTGTCTGAATGCAGATATGCACGGACCAAACACCTAGAAGCTCCGTTGGAATTGTTTTACTTAGGTTGTTTGTGTGTCATCCTCGAAAGCCCTTACTGTCTTTAGAGCAACAACGGAACCTGGTATGAGATGTTTGATGACCATGAATAACCTTGGTAGCTGATTATAAGACTCAACCCAATCTCCATAGATTTTTCCTATCGCTTTGCATCTTGCCAACCATGCTTTTCTGCAAGAAATTGTTCTGTTGTACTGGCCACGAATCTGTTCAATGACATCTAGAACAATCATACCTGGGTTACGACTAATGTGGGGAAGAAGGGCTTCAGCAATGAAATGGTAGTTCATTTGCCGATGATCTTGTCCATCATCTGCAGGAGCACAACGATGGGTAGTGAGTCTCATAATTTTCCATTCAGTCTCACCATTCAACAACGCGCCCCTTAAGTAAAATGGACATTCGTCGTGGTTAACACATTGGACAACGTATGCTTTCCTCGAGTTTTTGACAACACTGATATCCAGGTTTTTGCGAATGTGATACTCCTTGACAGCGGTTACCAGACTCTCTTTATCGTCAAACTCTTGGCCTATATCGAACTATTGTACAGGATTCCAGTTTGGGACACCGCAGCGATCTATATCTGATTGCATTTCATTGATGGCATCCCATTCCACGTGATGATAAATGAAGCATCTGGCATATGCTGACTACTTTCGCCATCTTCATTGGTCCGTGAAGAAATTCTTCTGGGATGAGTTCAACTTCATCATATGATGTAACATCTTCATCCTCTGCAGGCTCATACTCGCCATCGTCATCGTCATCATTACCATCAATTTCTATATGAATGTCCATGCACTGAGAGATGTCCCAACAACACTTACAGTTACAAAGCATTGCCTGAACATCTTCATCAGTTTCTAGTTGAAGTGCTGTAAATTGTAATGGCTCCCTCCTGAACAACTGCCGATATGTCATCCTCGTAACAGAAAATTCGAACTTCAATTGACAGATGGCCTCTGTGACAGAAAACTTTAACATTTGGATGGTGAAATCGTCAGTTACACGAAGATAAAAGGTTTTGGTGTCTTCGTTGACTTCGAAGTAGAGACTTCCATGTTCCGTGTATGATAGCTGGGCATTAACAAAAATTGTACAAGGGAATGCCATTCTTTCAAGCGAAATTAAGATCCGAACGAGTAAGGTAGTTTAGATCTGCACAAACAAACAATATTTAAAATTTAAGCAACAAAAAATAATGAACAATAAACTAAATGCAAAAAAAAATTAATATTAAATTGTAAAAACAAGTCCGGACATTTTTTAGCTAACTACAATCCAATTTACAAGATCTAAACATAATAAATTTAACAACACAAATTTAGTTCAAATTATATATATTATTAAGCAACTAAAACTTACAAAAATTAATGAAAACCATTAACTAGATGTCTACATATTAATTACTACTTAATTATTTGGCTGATATATACACCATTTTAAGTTAAGAACAGGTTATAAATTAATGCATTAATTAATTACGAATTAAATACTAATTAAACAACTAAAACTACCAAGAATAATTTTTTTCCTATAACATAATAATACCTACTTAATTATTTGACTAATTTATGCACCATTTTAAGTTAAAAACAGGTTATAAAATTAATGCATTAATTAATTATGAATTAAACAACTAAAACTACCAAGAATAATTTTTTCCTATAACATAATAATACCTACTTAATTATTTGACTAATTTATGCACCATTTTAAGTTAAAAACAAGGTATAAACTTAATGTATTAATTAATTACGATTTAAAATACTAATTAAACAAATAAAACTACCAAGATTAATTTTTTCCTATAACATAATAATACCTACTTTATTATTTGACTAATTTATGCACCAATTTAAGTTAAAAACAGGTTCTAAAATTAATGCATTAATTAATTACGAATTAAAATACTAATTAAACAACTAAAACTACCAACAATAATTTTTTCCTATAACATAATAATACATACTTAATTATTTGACTAATTTATGCACCATTTTAAGTTAAAAACAAGTTATAAAATTAATGCATTAATTAATTACGAATTAAAATACTAATTAAACAACTAATACTACCAAGATTAATTTTTTCCTATAACATAATAATACCTAGTTAATTATTTGACTAATTTATGCACTATTTTAAGTTAAAAACAGGTTATAAAATTAATTCATTAATTAATAACGAATTAAAATACTAATTAAACAACTAAAACTACCAAGATTAATTTTTTTTCCTATAACATAATAATACCTACTTAATTATTTGACTAATTTATGCACCATTTTAAGTTAAAAACAAGTTATAAAATTAATGCATTAATTAATTATGAATTAGAATACTAATTAAACAACTAAAACTAAATGATTACAAGTATCTAGTATAAAAATGAGGAATTAAAATTAGAGAGCAACATACTAACCTCAAGAATTTTGGATGGGATTAGAAGTAATTAGAGAGATTCCTACACATTAAAATTAATTGCAAAAAATCAGTTAATTAATTTAACAAAACAAATATGCTAAAACCTAAAGATTAGAACAACTTAATAAATACAGAAATAGGAAATTAAAATTGAAAAATATGAAACTAACCTTTGCAATTTCGTAAGGGGGGAGAGTGATGTTTGTGGTTGGATGCAAATGGAGGAAGAAGGTATGGTGGTGGGGTGTTATAGGCATTTCAGGTTGCCAATAACCGCACTCAGCCGGTGCGGTTTATTCGACCGGATATTGGATAACCTTATCCGGAAATTGCGAGAATCGAGGGAGATCGACGGCCAGGATCACACCAAATGCACGGCCAGGATCGCACCGACACGTGAGTTACGGATCGTCCCTGGTGCCATAAATTGCATCGGTGTAGTGCATTTTATTGCAAATATGCATCACCCTAATGCGGTTTATGGCATAATTAACCCATAATTGCATTGACTTAATGCGGTTTACCGAAAGATGGATTAAGGTGATGCGGTTTATTTGACCGGTTTTGGTACTTCCGCGTAATTTTTTTGAAAAAAAACAACCGCAAGTAATTTTTTTTTGACAAATGGCATTTCGGTGAAAATTTTCCAGAAATCCGTACTTTCATCTTTGCTTAACTAGCCAAAGAACGGTACTTACGATTACACATTTCCAAAGTTATCCGGAGAGAACATTTTCTTTGAAAGGATTTTTATCAATATATGTTGTGGCGTCCCAAACCTAGTGACTCACCCAATCAGACGACTAGATCTCCTCATAAGTACATAGATGTTTTTTGGTACCTTATCAACCTTACCATTAAATGAATGTGGGTTGGTCTTGCTTTTCCCCTTTCCATATACGATGGTGGTTCATCAGTCTTTTCTTTCTTTTTTTCTTTCATTTCCTTTTTTCTTGATTAGCACTCTTTGAATCTTGCTTTGATTTTATTAAAAGTCTCCCCCGTAGTACGATTAAGTAAAGATGATTCATAAATCATAATAAGCAGGGGCGGACCGAGGCGGGGTCCAATGGGGTCCGGGACCCCATAGCTTTTTTGATAATAATAAAAATAATTTTTTTAAAGTATAATTTTAATAAAATAAAATTGAGTAAAATACTGAAAGTTGATAATAATTAAGTAGTAAAGGCATGTTCTTATATATGTGAGATTGTAAGTTCAATTATTATCGATAATCTTTTTTTAAAGTAAAATTTTAATATACGTTAACATCAAAAAAAATTTTGGACCCCATAAGGTTTGACTTTGGGTTCGCCACTGATAATAAGTTGCTGCAAAAATAAGCGGTCATGATAATATGACAGATGTGTTATTTCCATTGCTGACTAATTGAATCCAGTCCATTGATGGGTTCTAATCTCATCCATTCATTTTATCCTGTGAGACTTTTTTATACTGCTCAATCTCATGATTTTTTGTGTACCAGCATTAGACAAATTACTTCTCGCGGATTTCTTCTTTCACTACTCTCCTCCTTCACGTTTTCCACCTTTTTCTTAATCATCCAAAATTAGTACTACCTCCGTCCTAATAAGACATGTAATATGGGCCAAGCCCAAATAGATTGTAAATAGCCCATATTGTAATATCCTTTCTCATTCAGTCCGTTCTTTCCTAATCCTACTGTATATATAGTAGTACTGTAGCCGCATGATACTCAGAATTGAGATATTGAATACATCAAAATATCCGTTCTTATTACGTCCCGTCATAAGTGTCCCGTTTACTTTTTAGCACGCTTTTCCACTTCAATATTAATCATATAAGACAAAATTAGTACTACCTCCGTCCCGTCATAAGTGTCCCGTTTACTTTTTGGCACGCTTTACCTCCGTCCCGATGCCCTCATTCTCCAGTTGTCGGTGCTTGTATTGTCTGTGTGGGTTAACAAGTTCAAAGGAAAAAAATACCACCAACTATTGAAAACTTACCGAGCTTACAACAATCTGCTGCGAACACATACGGATTTCTATTCCTTCAGCAGTTAAAAAAAACCACCAAACTATTGAAAACTTACGTAGTTAGCCTTGATCTTTCACTTTAATATTGCCCATGACGTGCGGAATTTTCTCACATAAATCCCAAGCTTCTAACGCCATTTCCGGCTTATTTTCCATCGGCCTCCTTGTCTTCCCGTCTCTCTGTTTGTGAGCACGATTTGTATGGAATAAAAAAGTTATCTCTCTCCTCGTTTGCTGCTGGTTCAAAATGTGAAAAGTGCCACCACCAAAAATACAGTTAATGCTTCTTGTGCTTGCAATTTCTGATGCAAATTCTGCTACAACGTGTACGTACTTGGAAATATTTATCAGTGAATGGAGCATAATACACATTTCTCTGTACTCTGATACGTGCATGTATGTATTGATTGTATTCAAATTCTCTTTTTTGTTTGGAAATATCTACCCATTCGTTTCCAAATCACAAACATTAATGCCATGGC
Organism: Limonium bicolor; assembly: GCA_023374045.1. Lineage (NCBI taxonomy): Eukaryota > Viridiplantae > Streptophyta > Magnoliopsida > Caryophyllales > Plumbaginaceae > Limonium > Limonium bicolor. The sequence goes on along the minus strand of CM041779.1, from coordinate 59,172,642 downwards.
ATTAACGAGGGAGGTTAAATTCCTTGACAAGGTACATAAATGTTTCCGGTTTGTTGATTTTCCTTGTCAAGGAATTTAACCTCTCTCGTTAATGCCATGGCATTAATGTTTGTGATTTGGAAACGAACGGGTAGATATTTCCAAACAAAAAAGAGAATTTGAATACAATCAATACATACATGCACGTACCAGAGTACAGAGAAATGTGTATTATGCTCCATTCACCGATAAATATTTCCAAGTACGTACACGTCGTAGCAGAATTTGCATCAGAAATTGCAAGCACAAGAAGCATTAACTGTATTTTTGGTGGTGGCACTTTTCACATTTTGAACCAGCAGCAAACGAGGAGAGAGATAACTTTTTTATTCCATACAAATCGTGCTCACAAACAGAGAGACGGAAAGACAGCAAGGAGGCCGATGGAAAATAAGCCGGAAATGGCGTTAGAAGCTTGGGATTTATGTGAGAAAAGTCCTCACGTCATGGACAATATTAAAGTGAAAGATCAAGGCCAACTACATAAGTTTTCAATAGTTTGGTGGTTTTTTTTTAACTGCTGAAGGAATAGAAATCCGTATGCTCTTTGTTCGCAGCAGATTGTTGTAAGCTCGATAAGTTTTCAATAGTTGGTGGTATTTTTTTTCTTTGAACTTGTTAACCCACACAGACAATACAAACACCGACAACTGGAGAATGAGGGCATCAGGAAAACACCAACACCCTTATTTCCACCATAATCCAACTCATCCTTGGAATGTTTTTAATGTAGTTTTTTTCTTATTTTTTGTTTTTTTGTTCAAGTATTGATTAATATGGAAAAAATACTTATAATTAATAATTAAAATTTAGAAAAAGAAAGAATTTTATTAATATTTGACCTTTTACCCAAAAAAGTTTAATCACTTAATTCCTAACGGATTCCTCTCCGTTCCGGGTCCAACGGTTTCTTACGGTTCAGGTTCTATTTGAACATGGTTGGAGCCCGAATCTTACAGTTCAGGTTCTATTTGAGCATGGTTTGATCCATTTCCCAAACCGGTTCCGAGTCCTGGTCAACGGAACCCATTCTAGTTCTTGACTGGTTTGGTTCCATCGGTTCAGGTGGGGGTCTTTATCCAATTACGTTGTTCTCTAGTGCAAAATAGATTATGTAATAAGGCATTGAGCAGATAACAAAGTAACGTCGTTTCATCCTGGTCTTAATCCTTTCACCAGCGCCAAAATTCCAAGCTAAGAGAAAGAAACAAGAATTTGGCAAAAGAAGAATCACAGTATTATTATTAAAGACCGACCCCGGAATAAGAGGAAACCGGGAAGTTGAAGTTCTCGATCCCAGAACCACCAAACGGAGAAGTTATTATCAAACTAATTACACCTCAAAAATCAGCCATAGGAGAGGTGGTTAAGCAAGCTTCGTTGTCTCAACACACTGGAGAACTCGGACAGAAGAGAAAGAGAAGCAAAACCGGGAGATGACCACCAACACAAGTTGGAATCTCAGCATGTGGGTTGATAATTCAATCCAACACAACAAAATTTTAGGGACATACAAATTGAAAATAACTTCACCATTGATAATATATCGTAGTCGGAGAAGCAAGTTACTACCGGAAGGAGCTGCGACAAGTTTATTATGCCTGCGCCTCGTCTTTGGGAGCCTCTTTTACCTCATCTGGGTTAGCATCCTCCTGATGGGTGAAACCAAAAAGTAAGTCAGTAAAAGATGCATTTTTTTGTTAGTAGTTAGAGTCATTTGGAGCAACAGACGCATTAATAAAGCTGAAATGATGATGATCAGTTGAAATTAGAAAAAATAGAGAGAAAAAGTAAATAAGTGAAAATATAAAAAGTTGACATATAGAAAAAAAAATGAGCTTTTATAATGTCACAAAAGAATGAGGGGATGACAAAACAAAACTAGATGACAGAAGGTGACCTGCATGTCTGAGGTCCACAGAGTGAGGTTATCACGAAGAAGCTGCATAATTAGGGTGCTATCCTTGTATGAGTCCTCGCCCAGTGTATCCAATTCTGAAATAGCTTCGTCAAATGCCTGAAAAAACACATAAACATCGTAATCAGCATCCTTATCTCCCAGAAATTCAACATTTGGGACTGTGGAATATATAAGTAAGCACCTACCATTGTCATCTAACATTCATGACAGGGCCCATGAAGATAAAAAGCCTACGAATGGTCGGCCTAAATTACGAAGTCAATATTCTCCAGCACCCATCCATTTCTAAAAGTATCATTTCACTTTCACCACCCCCCCCCCCCCCCCCCCCAAAAAAAAAAAAAAAACAGATATCCCTTCAACCGATATAAATACAAGAGAAGTTGACAGCAAGAAAAGTCCCAACACACTCTAACCCTCACAATCATTCTCCAATGCAGACAGCATCACAACTCCGGAAGATTATTATATTTAAATGCAATGATGGTACGTGGCAATATATGAAAAACATCCAAATAATATTGCATAAAGTCCTGGGGTCTCCTTTTACTGATAAATAAATGAATGAGAAAAACATCCAAATCCCATCACTCACCAGAAATCTGAGCACAATCAGCCGGTCATAACATCAAAGCTTAAATGATTGTTTTAAGTGGTAACATCCATCTGATCTCCAGACTTGATCAAAATTGATGACATGAAGATTAGCCACTTGAGATCCACATAGTTACCTGTTTGGCGAGGCTGCAGGCCTTATCAGGGGAGTTCAATATCTCATAGTAGAACACAGAAAAGTTGAGAGCAAGCCCCAGTCGGATAGGATGAGTTGGAGGAAGTTCACCATTTGCGATATCCTGAACACAGTTGACCAAAAACACCATTAAACGACATAAAAAGATAACTCCTAAGAACATGCTGACTGTGGCACAGAACTCTGAATGATTCATCTTCGGCGAGCTCATGGAGATAACCAAATAAATAAACAGAATATCAAGTAAAGCATTCTTCATAGTACAAATCTACAAACCAGTGCAGGCAGAAATGGCATTGATGAAAATTAGCCTACCTTGATAAAAAGAAAAAAGCTATTGCTCATTTGTACACAAGTTGTTTGTTAAAGCAAACCAACAGGTATGGCAATATGGCAAACAAAAAGCACGATATTTGCCAGAGATCAACAAAGTTGATGATGTTCACAAATAAAACGTAAAAGAAGACATTTGTGCATTTCCTTGTATTTGTGTTGCAAACATCAGTCGAGTACCATTGGCGCATGATGTGACGGCAAAAGGTCTCCCAAAAACATAAGAAAGAAAACAATTAACGTTCATATTTTTTAAAACCAAATTTGACCTCTGTATACCCCTTTTAGCATAGAAAAGATGACCCTGAAACAATGTATTCGCATTCGAACCATTATAGAATCGTCATAAACTGAGAAATAAAGCATGGCAACCGTGAAAGATGCTCGAAATAAACAGCAAAAATCCAAATCTGAGAATAAATCAGAGATCGCGGAAAATAAATCATAAAAAATTCAGAGTCACCGTGAAACCTGAGCAGATTTATACGCGGTTAGGGTGTTCTCAGCAGCATCCTTTCTCTCGGCTGCAGTCTTAAACTCAGCAAGATACCTGTGATAATCACCTTTCATCTTGAGGTAAAACACCTTGGAATCGGCGGAACCAGCGGCAGGGACCAGCTTAGACTCGAGCAATTTGAGGATCCCCTCGCAGATCGTGGAGAGCTCGGATTCGATCTTTGTCCTATAATCGCGGATCTGGGAGACGTGGTCAGAGTTGCCCCTCCCTTCCTCCTTCTGCTCGATCGAGGAGATAATACGCCAGGACGCCCGCCGGGCACCGATGACGTTCTTGTAGGCGACGGAGAGAAGATTCCGCTCCTCCACGGTTAGCTCCTCCCCGGACCCGGAAGTGGCCGCGGAGCAGACCTTCTCCATAAACTCCACCATCTCCTCGTACCGCTCGGCCTGCTCGGCCAGTTTCGCCATGTAAACGAAGTCTTCGCGGCTCGACGGGGCTGCCATTGTTGACGGGTGTTGTGGTGGTGGTGGTGCGGGAGTGGTGAGATGAAGAGATTGGGAACGAAGGGAGAAATGTAAATGGCCAAGGAAGAGAATGGAGAGTCGAATATAATAAGGGCTGCTAGATCATGGAATAGGGACCACAGTGAGGAACGGGCCGTGAATACCCCACCCCAACTCCGGTTATATTTTTATCGCAGTAATAAATAATCTTAATTAGTAAACGTATATATATGACTCTAAATTTGCAAATGTCTTTTGGTCTAGTCACACTTTTCATTATGTAATCTTTGAAGACTTTTCATATTTGTATTTACATTATTCCCTCAAAGATTTGATGTATGATGAAATTTTTGTTCTACAAATACATGATATGATATGAAAAAATGAACAAGACATTGTGTCCATTGCTCTTTCCTTATATCGTTTACTCTCTTACTCTTTCATTTTATAACAATCGGTAGTGTTTTCCACACAAGAAAACCTGGTTATAAGTATATTTGACACTTAGGTCTTTTTGAATTGCCTAATAATTGGTTTGGCTTTGATCATGTTTATTGACTACAATTTAGTCGGGTTAAGTTGAGTGTTTTCATATTTTGGGTCAATTTGGATCGATCCGGGTGATTTTTAAAATTTATGTGACTTTCAGCTTGGATGATTTCAATTTGGGTAACCTTCCATTTTGGTTAGCCTCTAGTTATTTGTTTTTTTCGGGTAATAGTCTAATTCGGTTATTCATTTCGTTAGGTTTGGTTGATAGTACCAAACAAACAACTTTCTAAGACACGACCGAGATGAGGAGAGAGAAGCTCTCTCCTCTCTCTTTCCCTTCTTCATTTTATTTTGTGTTTCCAGTTCATTTTCTCAATTTCATTCTCCAAATTTCTCTTGGATACTCCTCAAATTATTTAGTTTTTACTACCAACGTGTAGATCTCATCAAGAACTCACGTTTAGCACAATTTTTTGTAAGTTCGGTGTAAAGTCGAAGTGAGTCTACCTCGCCTCCAACCTTGCTCCACCTTCTTAGTCACTCGGTTGGTGCCCTTCACCACCGTATCCACCACTCGACCGAAGATACCACTACTCAGATCCGGCTTCTTATATCCAGCTTCCTTTGACTTGCTCCATCTAGATTTGGTGCAGATTCAGAGTTGCATGTCATGTTTGGGTTGTCAGATCCAAGATCTAGCCCTGTCTGTTTTTTCCTTTTCGCTAATAAGGATGAACTATCATCCATCGCATGATCTTTATATTATTAAGTTTTCCACTTGTTTTAGTATTTTAACTTGTTTTTTTTCACTCGTTTTAGTTTCTTAATTATTTACTAAGTCTATGTCGAAGTTAATGTCAACCCACTTGACCACTAATGGATGGAATCAATGTTGGGTCCTCTCGTGTTCCTGGTGGTCCCTTTCCTGATACTGTTATCCCCTTTTTGCACTCCTCACAAAAGTTGCATCCACTGGCCTCTGGATAGGCAGTCGTCCTGTCGGCTAGGACTGACCTCAATTGCCCCCTTTCGGATTAGCCGAAGTCTTGGCTATGGACCAGAAGATCCACTACATTCCCGCTACGTATCATGGTATTATGATATGATGATTATCTCAGAGCTTTCATCAAGGTTGTCTACTAAGTTATCTTTTTTTTTTTCTTTCCTCTTTTAATCAGTAGAAAATGGACCACTAGGTATGTAATCAAATATCATTATTCTAATTGAGATTTATTTTAATTTACTTCAATCAATCTCAATAGCTTGTATTAGGTTATGTTGACACAACTATTAGGTTAAACACTAATTTTAACAGGCTCAAGACAACCAATGTGTAAGTGAAATATCCCTAAGAATTATAAAAATAATTGGCCTAACTATATAAGGCTAACATGTTCTAATAATGGATTAAGTAAATATTTACATGAATTAAGGGTTTAAGAAACCTCAATTATATTTTACATATAAATATAAGGTTCAAAAGGGTTATTAAACCTTACATGATATAATGAATTAAATAGTAGATTTACAACAATAAAATTAATGTAACATGTAATATACATAATTACATGACATAATGGCACAAATTAATACTAGAAAGTTTGAGAATTTATTTAAAAAGCTAACATAAATTGTGAACATTTAAATTATTCAAATTAATAGTCTCTCTTTATATTCTCCTTATTTTTTTATTTCTATTCTCTTTATTTTTTCCTTACTTATAATAAAAACCCTCTTCATTTCCTCCCACCCACACTTAACAGATGTCACCCTCATTCTCTTCATTGTCCTTTCAGTGGCGACTGAAACATACATGAACAAGCGCCTTTCTTCATTTTCTTTTCATCCCGTGCTGGCAACCGGAACAAACATGCTTTGCGATCATTTCAATCCTCTTCTTACATTCGTTTACCTTGCACACCAGGTTGAATCAGGGGCTGAAAACACTTCATATCTTGAACCGGTAATGTATGATCAGCGCTCCATTTTTTTTTTTCCCTTCTTCATTCACGAACTGGCGACTAGAACATACATGCTCAACCTATCTCTCTTTTCTCTTCATTCTTTCTTGAGTCTACGCCTCTGATAAATTATTGAATTTCACTATCAGTTTGCAACCTTAGCTAGCGAACAAGGAATATATGCTCTGCACCTTCCTTCATTCTCTTCTTGTATCTGCACCTCTTAAGTTATAAATCGCTGGAACTACTACTCGCACACCATATTCCGGAACCAGTAATATACTCGGAGCTTATGTTTCCTTCTCTGCGGTTTCTCTCTGAATTCAAGCTAAATCTAAACTCTGCCTTACTTATTTTATCATCTTTTCAAGTTGATAAGACCGACTCTGGAAAGGGGGATTTAGGCGTGCTTAAGGAAGGAAATCTCAAGTAATTTCTGTAATTACTTGTGTAACTGAGGTTGATAAGTTGACTGTCTAAATCGTTAATTAGCCCGCAATAGGGTTTTGGTGGAAATGTGTGCATTATGGTAAATTAAGTGCTAAACTTGAGCGCTTGTTAATGACTTAGGTTTAGAAATTTTCGTTGCAAATGAGTAGGTTTTAAGTTGCTGTAAAAAAATTATAATTGGTAATTTGGGTGCTGTGTTTTGAATTTTTTGGGAAATTGGTGTAAAAAAAATAAAAAAATAAAATTGAGTTGTTATAATAGTCTTATAAATGGTGGTTTGTAGTTGATGTTTCATGATGGATAAGAAAATAAAAAAAATGATGAGCTTAAGACTTAGTTTGAGTTAGTGGTTTTATAAGATTTTAGGAAGAGCTTGGTAAAATAATATTGGGTTATAAAGGATAAAAAATAGATTTGTAAGTGATTAAATTAGACTAATGAATTAATTATCAATGACTTAATAATGTATAATTTGAAAATAATTCATAATGAGTTATTAAATGTTAAATGGATAGTAAAATGGGATTTAAAAATATGTATATAGTTAGGCTTGAAGAAATAAATTAAAGTCCAAGAGAAAATATTGTGAACAGAAGGACGAGGTTAAAGTAATACAAATAAATGACTAGAAAATAAAATACTTACTTGTTAAGTGGATAAATAGGCCCAATGAAACAATATAAAGAGAACTTTGATGTGACACTTCTGAGCTACATAAGTAAGGTATGTTATTGTGTGATCTGAATACCCCGAAGATCACTTTGGGTTCGGATGTGTGAAAATTGTTTGATAAGATGATATATGTGTTTACAACATTTTATATATTTTTTGTGCATGTTGAATATTGTGACATTGAGTGTGTGCAAATTCAAATGAGACAATTACCAAATAAATGTACATGAATATATAAATTACAAGTAAAAACAAGATATATATATATATATACTGGGTTACTATTTGCAATACAAAATTATTAATCACCGCGGTACAAATTTTTTTTTAAATCATATTAACGTTGTAAGCATGTTAAAACATACTGTTGCAACTTTTGTTTTTCGAAAAAATCGTTCAATCAACGTAAACCGTAAAAAATATGAAAAGCGGTCATAAAAGACGTTAAACCCGTTCTTATTGTGTTTGAACGTTATAATTGTGACATCACATTATTAAATGACATTTTATGTTACGTTTGATTAAATTATAAACATTGTTGTACATTCAATACAGAAAACGACGTACTAAAATTGCAATTGAAAACGCCAGTTTTGAATGAAAAATGCTCTCGATATATATAGCGGATAGGGGTGAGCATTTGGATTAGATAATTTGGATTTATCCAAAATCCAAATTAACCGATTTTTTTTATTTTTAACCGAATTTTAAAACTGAATTTAAAATTTCGGTTATTCGGATATCCGAATTATAATTCGGTTTGGATTTCGGTTTTAACCCTGTAAAATTCGGTTAACCGAATTATCCAAACTTTTTTTAAAGAAAAATCCCTAAATCTTTCCTTAATAGTTAATACTCATAACTACATAAAAAGGATAAGGTAAAAATAAAAAAAAAATACTAATTTCAAAACTCGGCGTACTTGGTCACAACACATCGAAAAAAATGAAACCTACACTAATTAATAGTTCATTTAATAATTCTTACAACGTTTGAATAGCCATATAAAAACAAACTTGCAGCACTTCTACTTTCTAGAGTGATCTTAACTTCCACAAGAAGTGCAATCATCCCTGTTGGTCAAAGAGCAAGCCATCCGCACCATCTTTGCGTTATCATCAACCTCTTCAGCCTTTACGATTGTGAGCACAACACATATTCAAATGATAACATAAAAGTATCCAAAGGTAGTTTAGAATAATTAAGATATGAAACTATGATTGATCGAATCACCTTGATAAGGGACTGGTCAACGGTAAACTTAATAGCATCTGCTGCAGCCCGTGACCTAAGGTAATACATCCCCGTCTTCAGACCCTGTTTTATAGCAAAAAAAGAAAACAACTTCAATGTTGGCAACACATACAAATCAGAAACTTTAAAGAGAAAGACCTATTTTTATTGTTTCAGCTTTCAAGCATAGAGCATAGTGGCATACACTGCGCCAAGTTTTGAAGTGCAAAGCATGGAGCTTGTCAAACGTAGGGTTCGCCAAATGAATATTGAGGCTTTGGCTTTGATCGATGTAAGCCCCTCGATCAGCTGCCATGTCAACCAGTACGCTTTGTTTTATCTCCCATACGGTCCTAAGGTTAAGTAAATGCATTAGTTACTGGAAATCTTTCAAAGCAGTAAATAAAACGAAAGAAAGAAAGAAGAGAAACATACTTGTAAATATCCTTCAAATCTGTAGGAATTCCAGGAATACTCTGAACAGAACCATTCTCGTTTATGATATTGTTCTTAAAGTAGGAGACCAAAGACCCATTTCGGTCAAGTCATGAAGAAGATGCTTGTTGACCACAACAAAATCACCACTATGATATAATATATAGAGATATCAGGCTCTCAAACAAAACAATACAAACATAATCGCAACGAAGAGTGGGTAAAAGGGAAATAGCCAACCTCAGCACTATCCGATTGTAGATATTAGACGTGTAAGGCTCAGTGCACTCATTGTTTCCGAGAATTTGACTTGTGGAAGCAGTAGGCATGGGAGCTACAAGCAGAGAATTTCTAACACCGTTCTCTGCAATATTCTTTCTCAGAGTCGACCAATCCCACCTTTCTGAAGGTTTAACTCCCCACATATCAGGTTGAAGAATTCCCTGCATTTGGAAACATAATTCTAAATGAAAGCTATAACATAAGCCATAAATAATCAGATAGGTAAACTTGTACAACTATGAACACTTTCATAAGAAACAGAGAGCCATTAGCGTGAAAAAACATACCTTGCTCACAGGACTCCCTTGATATGTTTCATAGGAACCTTCTTTTGCAGCCAAGTCACAAGAAGCCCGCAAAGCATGGAAGTATATGGTCTCAAATATATCTTTGTTCAATTGTCGAGCCTGTTGTCACCCATGAAATATGTCATACTTTCTCGATACATCCACACAGCAAATCAAGGGAGACCTATTTACTGTTTTACCTCAGGAGAATCAAAAGGCATCCCCAGCAGAATGAATGTGTCAGCAAGCCCTTGCACTCCAATGCCAATGGACGATGCCTCAAATTAGATCTTTTGGCAGTTTCAACAGGATAATAAGTGACATCAATGATCTTATTCAAATTTGTTGTCACTGTGGCAGTAATCTGTCCCAAAATCACAAACAGCAAGAAGTCATTACTAGCATCATACATCTCTTTTTAAATTACATACACAGATTTTTTTTTTTATTAAAAAAAGCAAATGAAATCAAGTATCAAACCTCTGCTAACTTGTCAAAGTCAAAGAACCGATTAGCAGAACCTTTGCTTCCAACAAGCTTTGACGGTTGTGTACCTGAAGGAACCGTCTGCACCACAGAAGTTTAAAACGGATTCAGGGATTGACAAATCATATTGATCTTCAAAGAAAGTAGCAGGGACTAATTAATTAATCTAGACCATCAAAAATCTACCTTCTCTTTTACATATCTTGGAAGAGCAATTGATGCTAAGTTGCAGACAGCTGTTTCAGTAGGGCTAGTGTATTCAATTATCTCCGTACACAGATTGGATGATTTGATGGTCCCTAAATTCTGTTGATTGCTCTTTCTGTTGCAAGTATCCTGAATTTGGAAAGGACCAACAAATATACATATCAAAATGAGAACAGAAAAAAACAATAATCATTGATGAGAGTGATTAGAAGTTCATTAAAGAATACAAAGACTTCAACAAATCCACAATTACACACCTTGTACAACATGTACGGAGTTCCAGTTTCCACCTGTGATTTCAAAATCTCAAACCAAAGAGACCGAGCTTTGACAACCTTCTTAGCCTTCCCCTGAACAAAACAATTAACGAGGTCAATAACCATGTACAATGACAAAATTCCTTCATAACATGTGATAAAGACAAAATAAGCCATAACCATGCCTCTTTCTCATATTTGGTGTATAGCGCCTCAAACTCTTTCCCCCAACAATCAGCAAGACCTGGAGCCTCACTGGGGCAAAATAGGGACCATTCATCATCGTCCCAAACCCTTTCCATGAACAGGTCAGGAATCCAAAGCGCATAGAATAGATCTCGAGCTCGTACTTCTTCCTAAAGTACCATGGCAATTATCATTCACACTTGGTCAAAGCCTAGCATCAAAAATTAGAAAGTTCAGTAGCAATGTTATACCTTTCCATGATTCTTTCTCAGATTAAGAAAGTCAGATACATCAGCATGCCAAGGTTCCAAGTACACAGCAAAAGCACCTATTGTCAATAATCAGAACATCAGTACGAGTGATCTACAGTGTGTAACAGCGAAAATCATGACTATATATCACTAATCAGCATCAGAAAAATACCTTTTCTCTTTCCACCTCCTTGATCAACATAACGAGCAGTATCGTTAAATACCCTCAGCATTGGAACAATGCCATTGGAAACCCCATTTGTTCCACAATGTAACTGCCTGTGGCACGGATATTATGCACAGAAACACCTATTCCTCCAGCTGACTTGCTAATAACTGCACATTCTTTAAGAGTGTCATAAATGCCCTCTATGCTATCATCCTTCATGCAAATAAGGAAGCAGCTACTCAACTGCCAGCACAACAATGAGAATCATGTTAACATAACAAATTTATAAAGGCAAAACAGCAATTTGATTGACACAGTAACTTTACTAGATCTCATTAATCATTATTATATACATACTTGACGCCTTGGTGTTCCAGCATTAAATAGTGTTGGAGAAGAATGAGTGAACCAGCGCTGGGACATTAGATGGTACTCCCTCCGTCCTGAATTGACCGTCCTGTTTGCTTTATGGCACGTTTTTCCACTTCAATATTAAGCATATAAGATAAAATAATTTTATAGAACTAATTTTGTAATATAGTTGATCATGTAAGGAATCATATGCAAAATTTAAAATTTTAAAATTAATTTATCTTATATGTTAAAATTGAAGTCAAACGACATGTCCAAATAGTAAACAGGACGGTCAATTCAGGACGGAGGGAGTATGTTTAAGACAGAGTCAATGTCATCCTTGTGGATCCCTGCTGCGACCCGCATCAACATATGCTGTGGTCTTTCAACAACCTTTCCCCCCACCTTCAGCAGGTACGATCTCTCCAAAGTTTTAAAACCAAAGTAATCATAATCAAAGTCCCTATCGTATACGATTTCACTATCCAAACGGACAGCATTCTGTAAGAAAAAAAGCCAAGCTCTTTAATATGATGAGTGGTCCGTTAAAAATAATATAAAGAAATTAAAGGACGGAAACTTCATAACCAGGCAAGTCAAACACCTTCATGATGATTGCATAAACATCATCAGCTATCAGAGGGGCTTTACGTCCTGATCTCTCGTTGCAGTGATAATACATATCCTTAACCCTACAATTTCAAACACAGCGACAACAATTTATAACCTGGAGCTCTAAACTAGAACCATCTCAGCGTTGTCAATCTCAGGCCAAAATAACTCACGTTTCTGAAAAGGACGTCTTTGTGTTCTTATGCAGGTTGGAAACAGCAATTCGACCAGCCAACTGAGTAAGAGGAAGAAAAGGAGGAAACCATCATTAGGCATGAAAACTGAAACACCATCATCAACCGGTAAAAAAACCTAGAAGCTCAGTGAACGAATTATCGTTACGTTTGACCTCCCAAAATCAAGAGAAAACGAACAAACAGAATAGAGATAACTTAGTGTTCCATGACAATCGACCTATATTTCTATTACCAGAGCGTGCAACCAAGACCAAGTCTGCAACGTTGATAACATAAGGAAGCATAAAAATCAGATGCAACGATTTACCAAACCGTAATCAGGATGGTTGCAAGACATGTAAGCAGCGGTTTCAGCAGCCAATTCATCGATTTGGCTAGTGGTTATTCCCTTGCAAAGTTCCGCACACACTTTCTGGGAGACCAGGACAGGGTGACAATGCTCGTTATTGAGCCCATAACTCAACTTCTTCACTCTTGAAGTAATCTTGTCAAATTGCACAGCCTCTTGCCGCCCATCTCTCTTTATCACATACATCGTTTATGTTTTGCTCGTGAGTGAGGGGTGAATGAGTGAGGAGGGGTGATTGAGGAGTGCTTAAGGTAGTATTTGTTTAAATTTTGCCGCCTTTTGAAATAACCGCGTAGTGAGTCAAGAGGTATTATATAAACAGAAAGATATTTATTTATTTATTTATCTTGATACTCAAATTTTATCTTAATCATACGAGCAAATTCTACGCTTGTCAATCGGTTTACACATACATTTTAAATATTATATCTTTTCATCTAAATATCTAAATTTTTATCCAAATAAATAAATATCTTTTATGAAAAATGTCTATTTATGAGAATAGTGGTTGCTTCATATTTAAATCTAAACTCTTACCTAAAATATATAAACGGGCTTCAAATATATACTCGTAATGAAAATAATGTATAATGGGTAAATATAAATCTTGTAGAAAAATATTAATTTTCCAATAAACATAAATCAAACTTCTAGTTATCTAACAAAAATAAAGTGAAACAATATTTTTGAACTTAAAATACTTATTAAATGTCACTATATTTTTGGATAATTAATGAGATGTCTAAAAAAAGAAAATCATAAAATGTCATTACATTTTTGTAAAAGTTCATGAATGTCACTATATTTATTTATCAGAAAGAAAAAAAAAGATAAAAATAACCATATTAGTTAACAAAGTACTTTTAAGTTCACAATATGTCATAAGTGTCAAAAACTTCACAAATAAATAACAAAAGTAGCTTTCCAAAATAATTTCAAAAAATAGCAGTTTGAAATAGTCTTCAAAAATAAATAACAACGGTTAGAACGGATAACGACCGAAGTTTGAAATAAAGTTTGGTGTTTGGTTATTTCAATTATAATCAAATTTAATAATAATATCCGTTTCGACAGTTAACTGAAAATATATTACACTAGTAACCGATATTCAAAGTTCCTCAAATTATCAAATAATTGAACTTCTAAATTTAATAATCGACAAAGAGAAGAATATAAGTTCAGTATATTACCTATACTTGCTCTTCAATCTTTACAACACAAGAAAGGAATGAAAAAGAGAGGCGCAGAGGGATAAGAGCAGGAAAATGTTGAAGTTTAAGAAATGAGCGGTAAAAATGTTAGAAAAGAAAAACGGTGAAGTTAGAAGAAGAACGGTCTAGAGTTAAGATTAAGAAAGGATGAGAAATGAGATATTTTCATATTCACTTGTATCAGTGTCTGTATCCATATATAATATGACGTTTTAAGGAATGAATGAGTAATAAATATTTTGATAAAAGTTTGGTTTTAAGGACAACCGGAGTTTGAATTTTTAATATCTGAAAACGAGACCGAACATTATTACAGATAATGAAATTACCAAAATAACTAAAATTTTGTAAAACGGTTTAAAAAGACGGTAATCGAACCTAAAAAAACCATTATTTCAGTTATCCAAAATAACAAAACCATCTGCTCACCCTAATGACCACATAAATCAAGCAACTATTTCATAAGTTTTACACACGAAAATAGAATTATGCATGTATGTACTCAATTGAATTATTTTTAATACGAATATCTCACCTACTTTTTCTAATTTAAAAACCCCAACTATAAACACATACACATGGGAAAAACAATTATTAAAATTTCAAATTAGGTGCAACTAAACTTATAAATTAAATAAACCAAAATTACTATTACAAAAATAGATAACATTCTTCTACAATTATGTAATTCTTTTCTATAAAATTATTTATGACTCAAATTAATTATTAATAAATTTACTTATAATCTAATGGCTTAAATTTGTTTAAACATATACCCATGACATATCCACATGCGCACGGTCCGTCTTTCCTATTTACAAGGGGCGAGCCAGATCTTAGGATTTGGGGGGCCGCTTATAAAACATTAGAGGGACCTCATCATTGAAGATAGTTTATTATATGTATTTTTCTTGACTTTTTTTTCAATTTGGGGGTCAAGCCCACCCAACTAACAAGGTTGCTCCACCACTAGCTATTTGAGTTGGTATAACTCACGCTCCACTAAGAGAGGGAATTTTAATCGGCTTCCCTAGACCTGGCAAAAGTACCCGAACCCGAAAATCCGAACCGAACCAATCCGATCCGAATCCAATCTCAACCGAAACTATACTTGAAAATACCCGAAAGCTAAATAACCGACCCGGACCAACCGAACCGTATTATTGTAAAACCGAAAGTAAACCACCAATCCACAATCATCCGAACCAATCAACCAAAATCCCGAACCGAGTCCCCATAACCCCGATGACCCGAAAACCGAAGTGACCCGAACCGAACCCCAAAAACCAACCGAACCGACCACAACCGAAACCAGTGTTACCCAAACTAATATATCCGATGTGACCCGAAAGAATATTTTAATTAATTATAGAGACAATGAATAAAACGAATGTTATACCCAATATCCTAGTTTTTAAAATACAAATCAGTATTTAGCATTTGTATCATACAACAGTAAACAATGCCCCACAATACTTTTAACAATTAATCATTACTTAGTAGTGGCGTACCTATAAACAAGTATTAATAAACTTATATACACGATAAATTATTTTAAATATACCACTATTTTTGCACTATAAAATTTTAAGTAATTAATTATCATGCATTTTCATTAATCGCACAACTAATAATGAATTAATGATAATGCGTTACTCATCAATGATAGATTGGTAAGAACCAAAAATATTTATATTTAAGACTCAATTTTATCACTAATTCATATCATTATTGTATTATTATTCATATATTGAGGTGTTATTATTAATAGAATTTTTCAAGCCTTTATCCAATCTTGTGAATAATTCTCCCTCATTAGCAATTTAGCATACTGTTAATATACTTGAAGGTTTTACCTATGTCAAAATTCTCATGCTTCTGAATAGTTTCTTCATCATTAACAGTTTTTAACTACTGAAAAAAAAGTCATCAAAACTTATTAACTAATTCCATTTGCTACTATTAATAGATTGAAAATACAAGTACTACACTTTGATACATTTTAATAATTATCCACAAACATACCTTATATCTAGTCCTCTCAAAATAATGAACTATTAAATAACTAACTCACAATATTATGATAAGTTCAGAGTTAGTTGCTAAGTATAACATGATGAAAATTATAATTATTTGTTTAAATTAATCTTTATATACATTTATACGTATGAGATTGATTGAAGTCAAATTTGCATATCATGATGATTGAGTTGCGGGATTCTGTAATGGCAACCGAATTTAAACCGAATAATTGACCCGAATTTGACCCATAACCCGAAAAACTGAATGAACCAGAGGCTAACCCGAACCGTAAGTTACCCGACCTGAAGTCACCCTACCCGAAAGTCATCCAAACCGAAAATCATCCAAACTGACCCGAAATTTCAACAAACCGAACTCAACCCGAACCAACCGAATTCAACCGACCCTCCCAACCGAACCAAATATTAAACGATTTGAAATAACCCAAACCGAACCCGACCGATTGACCCGAACTGCCACCTCTAGGCTTCCCTTCGGCGGAGCTTGCCTGTCATTTGGCCTCCCTTCGTCAGAAGTTAGCTTGTCCTGCCTCCAGTCCTGCCTTTCTTGCTGGCCTTTTGTTCACCTAATCTGTTGCCTGCTCTACTCGCTTTGTGCCCTCTCGCCTCCGCCCTTCGTCTTTCTTTGACCATCTTCTTCTATGTTCTCTTACCCTGTTACTGCTTACCTCCCTACCTTGATTAACTGCCTTTTGATTTCCCTGCAACTTGCCTTGCATGTCCCTCATTATCTTCAATCTGGCAGCTTTCCCCCTCGCTGAACATCATCTTCATTAATTGTTGAGGCCTAGGCGATCCTAGCTCTATTGCTAAGTGTTGTAAGTCATTTGAGATGAAAACACATATTTCATCTTCCACTCTGAAACAAAGTTCTCTAGAATAGAAATGAGGCATGTAACACCCCTCATAACAAATACAAAATAGTCACTCACGTTAACAGAAAAATAAAACGTCTTACAGCGGAAGGGTAATCAACAACTTTAAAACCCACTCGGTGTCACATGTCGTTACTCGCCCATGCGAGTAACGAAGCAGAAACTAAATCCAATACTAAGACAACAACGCTACTAAACCGCTGTGACAACGAGATATCCTATACATCGTACTAAGTCCACATCCTATACATCATTCTAACCGAGAGTAATTTATCGACAAGTGAGCATCTACCCAAGTCCTAAATAAATACAACCATGCGTTCTACATCCATAACTGACATGTTATACAAATAAATTTTGTGTACAGAATTAATTAACCCTGACTACCCGGTACCCGCACTTCGGCTTCAACGTTGATCAGTAACCTGCACAATAAGTGTAGTCTCAGCGATAGACGCTGAGTATGCCGGATCTGGACCCTATTGGTCACTTGTCATTTTAACCGTCTTGATATTAGATTGATTTCATGCTTTACCATTTTACAGATATAATAAATACTGTAACATGCATGATTATATAACCATTCATCCAATCCATACAGTCACTTATAAATATACACAACACAATCACACGTCATACAATTCGATAGTATTGATAACTTATCCATCGTATGTTAGCATCATCACTTATTACAACACACGGCCCCGGGCCCTCACATATCATTTGGTTTAGTTAACACTGTCGGGCGTTAGTTAGGACAACCCGAAATATACTCACTTGAACAGTAGTCCCACGTACACACAAGGTGCTCATTGCCCTGATCATCCAAAGACTCTGGACTATTTCACTTTGCCTTTGTAAAGGCGTCCATTTAGGTGGCCAAGGGCCTGGTGCCAACGGTAGCACACTCCGCCTGACGATCTATGTAGGCTCGTTCAGGATTAACTAGGGTAAACCCGGTACGGGATAACCCAAGAGATCTCTACGCCGACCAGCAGCCAGTGACTGTCTGGATTAAGGTACATCATCACATTCATTCACACTCCACTGTTAACTTTGTTAGTTAGGTAGTCAGTTATAGTTTTAGTTATGGGGAACATCACTTAATTGGTTGGCTGCCCTATGGGTCTTACGCATGCCTAGAATTATTCTAGGTAGTATTCACGTTCGAGTCAAAGCTCTAGAGACCGACAATGTCGCGTCCCGTTCCTAAGTGTTTTACTTAGGTTTTAACTACATACTTGTAATACTTAGCGTATTAGGTCAGGTAACGGTGGTCACAATCACACATTTCGCATATGTAGTTTTGTATAAGTCGATCTATAGTCGACGTAGTATTAGTCCCGTAGGACGTTCGAGCATAATAAATAATGCAGTAAACATAGCTACTCATCACACACATAAATCACATACATACATTCACACAAGTTACTTATCAAACAAATCCGAGCCTGAGGAATTCCTCAGGACAACTCGGATCAAATCCCTTTACATACCGTACACCGTGTCCAAGGTCGTGCAGTGTAGACCGCTAGGGCTATTGAGCGCGCACGTCTGAATGGCGATCTAATCAATACGAAGAACGCTAAGTGTCAATCCACATGACATTGTGATTCGGTATTTCCGAATAACATCAGTAACCCCAGTAATTTGACTGTTATGAGTTCCGGTGTCGTTAACTTTAAGCTTTTTACCCGTAGTGTGAGTTAATACTCGGTTTACTTTGGAGGATGGAACCTTCCATTATACACTTGTTATCTTTCATTCAAGGTTGTTTATCATACTAAAATCGTATGTTAACTATAGTATTTTCATGTCATTGTATACTTTCGTTTATATCTTTATTCTTGACATGTGTTTACATATACCCATGCACTCAGGATGACAGTTCTAATAAACTATGGTTTTGCCCACATAATATTGTTTAGCGTTACACTTATTTCCTGATGTTTTATAGTATGATATTTTATGTGTCATTCAACTTTATAACATATAGTTTTGGTAACTATATGTATGTACCGAAAATAATGGACACGCACATATGTTATACTTGTGCTTCTTTATTTACATAATTCTTATGATCACAATGTAACTACATACTTATAATATGTTGTAGGTACTTGATTTTATAACATCAAGACCTTGTAGTAGAATATAGCCCAAGATTTTATGGCACTTGTTATAATTACCAGAAATGTATGTATCTTGATTCCGTTTCCTACCAAATCCCATACTCTCAATATCTCAATTTCACCACTCACTTATATCACACTGTATTCATCATACATTATAAATTTTGCAACTATATTGTATCTTAACCCCTACTGCAGCTCGGCTACAAGGAGCAACTTATACATGAAAACTGAAACAATCAACTACACAACCCTTCTTGGTTCTTCATTTAGTTTGTTGATGGGTTCTCAAAACTTTTCAAAACTTTTACACCACTAGACAATTTCATTAGGAAGGATTTGAGCCTTAAGATAACTCAAAACAAGTCTGTTATTATCTCTGGAAGTCGGTTTTACAGAAGACAAAAACATGCAGAAACTGTAACTGCATGCTGTGTGACTCTTCTTTAAACTTTCCTCTTGATTTAGTTATTGGCTTCTAGACTCACCCAAAGTGTTTGTAACTTCACTTGGGTGTATTAGGTTTGTTTTAGGGTCATTAGCCACACAGTACTACTCTTTCTGTGCCCTCTGTATGCAGTTATACAGAACCGAAATTGGCGAACCAAGACTGAACTGTTACACCCCTTTATATTCCTTTCTCTTGTTACCAATCTGGTTTCTATTCCCAAATTGATTAGATCCTTAGTTAAGGGTCCTAGTATAATTCCATCCTCCAAATGAGCCCACACCATATCATCAACACCACTAAAATCCTTTATACAGCAACTGCAGTGTTGCAGAAACAGGAAATGCAGAACTGGTACGGCTTACTCTTTCTCTTAACTCTGTCTATGAGTTTGACTTTCATTCTCTCCCAATAATCTAGCTACTTAGTGGATGTCTTAATATAGTCTTTAATCTTCAAACAGAATCACCACAACATCATTTAAGCTACCGAAGCATCCCAGTACTAACTAAAAACTGAAACAGAAAACAGAAACTGGTGTAACATCTTTTCTATTCCTTCTGTTATACTTTTAGCTAATTCCAATACTCCCAAGGAACATGTCCACCTACTAGATTATATTAGCAACGCTCTAGATCCCATTTAATGTCACTTCAACGTCCTTAACTCCTCTAAAGCTCATTCTACAGAAACATAAACTGGAAAACTGAAGCTATGCAACTGATGCAGTCCTGTCTTCTGTTTCCTTTCCATCTATTAATCTGGTTCTTATCCTTCCCCCACCTTACTTACATGAGTTAACCAGGTTTTTAGCTCTTCATCAACCCCCTGCAACACTCCTATAGCCTCTGTTTAAGTTATACATAGACACTTACAAATGAAACTTACAAAGAAACTGAAACTGTGAATTTGAAACCATGCAACCGGTATACAGATATGTCTCTTTACTTTCTGCTGTTTTAGTATGCCAAAAGACTCCATAACTGGTTTAGCTATTTAGTTAGAACCTCAATGCGCTTTTAACTCTCAAAACAGACCCAAGGTACTCTCCTACTTAATTAAGTGTTCTAGCTCTATTTTAAACACAAGGTAACTGGTTGGAGTCACTGAATGTCTCACTTCTGATAAAAAGCTGAAGCTAATAAGTTGCAACACACGGTGGCCACATTTCTGCTATCTTTCTATTTTTCTTTGGTAATCTGGTTTGGTTACCGGTTTTCCCTCATCATCTAGTTATTTGACTACATGACTGAAACAGTTTTCAAAACTCCAAAACAACCCAATGCACCATTAGCATTTCAAGAGCATCTTCGTATTAGAACTGGTGAGTATTTCTAAAGAAACTGAAACATCAGTTTGGTAACTCATCCTTCTGTGTGTTTTTCTTTATGCTCATTGATTAAGTTTTCCCTGTTTCTCCCAAATTACTGACACAGTCGTCCAGTATTCCACTAAAGCTTCAATTCTCAAACATTTGGTTAATGTTACTGAATTAACTTTATACTGAACCTCAGAACTGATCCAACTAAAACAAAACTGAACTTGATTCACTACCTTCTGTTTTAATATGTTGTCTGATTCTCCTAGGTTGTCTAGCCATCTAGTTACATCTGTTAATATGGTTTAGAGTCTGAAACAACCCAAAGTGCTAGGTTAAAGTTACAGAAAATCTCACCTACGGAGACAAGAGTTTTCAGAAACTAGTCACTGGAACACGAGACTAATATTGGTCTTTCTTTCCTTTTGTATTTTCCTTATTGCTCATTAAGCAGGTTGTTACTTCTACCTAAGTGTTCCCCCTCACTAGAGCTTGGTCAATAGTTTAACTCCAAAGTAACCCACAACAACAAGGGCTATACCCTGAGAAGTTAATATGCAGAAATCTAACAGTTTTGGAAGTTTCTACTGAGACATAAGGATCTGATAACCTTTCTGGGTCTCTGAGAGTTCTTGATTTCTAGTTTTTAACTTTCCTGCATTGTTAGCCCACGTAGCTAAGGGTTTCATTTACATTTTATAAAGACCAGCAGCTTGGTAACCCTACAGAAACTTGCCTCTACAGAGACAGAAATTTTTCGCCACTGCAATCACAAACCAGAATCTGATATGGTCTATTTTTATTTTTCCTCTTCTGTTGCCTATCTTGATTCTTTTTAATTAAGCTCTCCTCTAATTGTTTAGCTTCTTAACTAATAGCCCAACAAGGTTTTGAGGTCATTACCCAACACTACTGTCTTTAATCTATCCCTGCACTAGTTTATACAGAGAAGGAAAGTTGTATAATTTGAACTGGTTTCTGCATTGGTTTCTTTAGCCAACTCATACAGAGGTTATTTGAGCTAGTTTCTTGTTTGTTTAACACTTATAAGTGGGCATAATTTGTTTCACTCTGCATCAGAAATCACTAGTTTCATATCCCACGTTTTATCTCCTAAAAGCACACAGGTAAGAACTCTTATTAGCTCAGAAGTATACTACCTCACGGCTTTTTTTTTCTTTCCTTCTGAGTTGAAACTGGTGTTCCCTTGTGGATCCTTGGCACATTCGAGACTTCCAGCTTCAGTGGTCATGTGACAGCTACGGTGAAAAGGTCACTCAGAAGTTACACTGTGATAGTTCAGAGAAGAAGACATGCGTTGGACCAAACTGAGATGGGTATGATCATTACCTTGTTTTTTTTTGTGTCTTACCGACAATGGCACAACAAGGAAGATTGTTTGGTCTAGTCCCCTCACTAAGCTGGGTCTGATCATTGGTCTTTTACACGAAGAAAAACAGGAAGGAGAGTTCAGCTCAGCTGAGATAGTTACTGGTGATAATGAAGAAAGTAGTGCTCAGGGCTTACCGAAGTGATCAAGGAAAACAGGGTATACACTTGGGTCTTTCCTTCCTCCTCCATCTGGGTATGTTCCTCTGATCTTTCCACGTAAAAAGAGTAGGGAATAGAGTTTAGTAGCAGCTGAGGTTGTAACCGAAAATGGGAGAAGAGACTATGCTAGTTTCTTGCGGTTTACCTTGGAAAGTCGCCTAGCTTGCTCTCCCTATCTTCTTCCAGTTCCAACCGAGGTTCCCCCTTGCTTCAACCACCAACTCATCTCAGTCTGCTATGTCTTTGTGCAACGACCATGGTAGTGGGGCGTTCTTTCACGGTGAAAGGAATCACGAGGGGAGCTGGGAAGTTTTCGATTGAGAGGAGAGGTGAGATCTTCGGTTCTGTGTGGGTGTGTCCAGGTAGAAGTGCATGTCGAGGGGATTGAGGAGATTGAGGAGGTTGAGGAGATTTTTCAATGCGATGCCCATGCTAGCAGGATGGAGGGATGTCGGGTATGAAATTTTGAGTCACGCATTTGTATGGGGAAGAACGGTACACAGCAGAGTTTTTGTTCTGTGTAGTTTAAGCTTGGAGTTCAGGGACTGTTTGGTAGTAAAGTAGTAGTTCAGTATGGAATAAGTGAGTAGCTTGCTACTTGTTATAATTCGCTGGAGTATAATACCAAATTTGAGCACAGCTCAACCGGTTAAGGCTTCGGGAATGGTACGAAAGGTCTCGGGTTCGAATCCGGGTTAGAGCATGTTTGCTCCTTTTTTGTTTCAGCATTATTTATACTTATTTCTTGTACATATGCAACTGTATTAACATGTCGCGTTATTAGTTGTATGTACGTATTTATATACGACTATTTGTTATGTCACGTTATTATTATACCCATATACGGGTACGACTATTTTATTGTCGTGCTTTAGTTATATGTTTCGGTCACAAGTACCCATGCGACTATATCATCATGTCGCATTACTAGTTATGTGTACAACGTTATAATATTGTAACGTTATACATACGTTCTATATACGTATGTATATAAGTGCGTGACCGTATTAATATTTAACCGTTCGTTTATACCTTAATGTAGTAAATTTTATATTTAGATCATGTTTAATTAAATAGGGGTATTTCAATCTACCCCCTTAAAAAGACTTCGTCCCGAAGTCGCTTTACTTAAATAGGTGTATCATTAACTACCCATATAATCCCATAATGTATATCTATGTGATATTCATTTCACACATCGTATTGCACTTATACGGCACATAGCCATCATTTGTGGCGTTAATTCAAATATGGATGTAGGCGATCCATCAATACCCTTATTTCCTATCAGTTCACCAACTCTGACAACCTCCCCGAGGTTCCATATCATGCCATCATTTCCACATTCCATATCTGATGATTCATTTCGTATCTATACGATACCATATGTAAACAATCTACAAGGTACTATAATATATATATCACACATATCATAAAGAAAGTACCACATTCGTGGGTGTAACCACATCATTTCAACAAGTATTCCATAAGATACATACAACAAGTGCACATCACACACAACAATTAACAACGTACGCCCCGCGTACCACACAATACCAACAAAACGAACAACAACATACGTATGGCCCGCTACGAAACAAACCGACAAACAACATCGTATGCCCCGCATATCCACAAACTTTGTATGCCCTGCATACGAAATAACAGAATTCAGTGCAAATGTGCACAGCCAAGAGGCAGGGCGGCTCTTGACAAGTCTAACATGTGACTTGGAACAGGGCCCTCAATTTTAGGGGGCCCCAAATTTGGGGGACCTATTTTTTTTTTAAATGGTCAATTATCTTATAGGAATACCTTATTTAATAGAACAAATAAATAATAGTTTATTGAATTTAACAGTATTAAATATTTTAGAAGATAAATAAATGAATAAAATTATTGGTAAAACTATTTATATTCTAGTACAATCTATTTAAAAAAAGAAAAAGAAAAAAGACAGATGTTTTCTTTTTCTATGTGATCACTGACAACCTCTTCACCTATTTTTCTTCTATTCTTTAAATCCTAAAGTCTAGTTTTACTAAGATTTTGTTGTATAGAATGCTAGCAAATGAGTATTTTAAAATGATTATTCAATAATGAGTAAACTTCTTCTATTTATCCATAGGTCATATTTTGACATTATCTCATTACATAACTTAATACAAAATTATGTTGTGACACAAGTAAATTAATTTTTATATTTATATTTTATATTTAAGTTTAATTTATATAGGGCCCCATAAAATATTCAGCACAGGGCCCCACAAATTACCGAGCCGCCCCTGCCAAGAGGCTCTACCCCCTTAAAAAGGTTACGCCCCCGTACCCCACAAGTATTCAACAGCCGCTCCACAAGGAGCGCTGGATACTTGGCTCTCATAGAGTCCTCTAACTCACATGTGGTATCTTCCACCTTTGGAGTAGATTATTCTCACATTAGAGAGACGGGTATGACTCTAGCCCCTTCGGGTTATTAAATATATAAAGGGTGAGGCACGTATTTGTGCTCTCCCAAGTTCGTTCTATGGGCCCACTCGCTCTGTATGAACATAGGCTCAATTCCCTCTTTCCATTACTGTGCATCCTCTTATTTGGATCACTAGCATACATTCGTGTGTCTTCTCCCACTGATATTCAGCTTGAGGTATAATATGACATTGCTCTTGATAGTACTTGGTGCTCTTTGCACTTGTCTTTGTAATACCAGGCGTACCAGTCTACATGTCCACGTAGATGATGATTGTCATCCGTGTCCCCTGGTGGTTTTGTTCCAGAGTAATACACTGTTGTAGTTCTTTGATACACACTCTTATTGATATATTGCATCTTTCTGTATTCCCACTAATTAATAACTGCACAAGTGTAATACCAAAACACTCAGTCCTATAGAGTGTAGAGGCGTAAACTCTCAGCAGCTAATATCTAAAGAGTCAAACAAATAAGATGAGCGAATCATCATGTGAGTGGTACATTCCAAGTCCATTATTCCTTCTTAAGGTATCTGCTAGCATTTAGCTTGTCTCTCATCATTGCGTAGTCACGCGTTTATGTTCACATCATCTGGTAGGTTTCCTCTGGATTGCAACAGTTTGCTTGATCCTTATGGGGATTCTAATATTATTCATCCATAATGGGTTTCCATGTTTTTACTGTATACTGTCTACTGCTCTGTGTTGAAGGTTCTTGATTTCTCTAGCCCGTTGGTTTAACTGCGGCTCTTCTCGTCCATCTTCGAGGTAATCTGTCTTACTGTCCGTAGTATGGAGTTGACTACTTCTCGTGTTCCTAACACTATTTGTCTACTTGCATGGGGTACCGTACTGATACATTACTAATACTTACCCGACTAACTCATAAATAAGTCTGTTAGGCCCACATGCTCCTATAGGAGTGCGGTCATCCCATGTCTCGTTTAGTAAACTGGTAGCGTCCGTCACAGTATTGTGAAGTATTCTATTGTCAATCTCCCTTTGATAGATGTTCCTTGTTGTAGTTTGATGTTGATTGGTCCACAATGTCGGTTATCTTGTCGTAGGTGCTAATGTTCTAGTAGTATGGTGGTAAGTGGTTGAAACATTATTTTTTTGTTCCGTGGACTCATGTCCTTAGTAGTACACTAGGGTAGCACTGGTTGTTAACCAGTTAAACGTTAAACGTTGGTTCGTCTGTATGGCTGCAATCGGTTTATTAATATTGGTGCTGGGCTAGCAATGTCAGTTCTCCTATCTCGATCTCCATGAGTATATACATAATTCCTTCCTCCAGGTTTAATCATTATCATATCTTACTTATGCTTCCTGATACGGCATAGGGTAAGTTCTCCTACTTGGGTATTTATATGCGTTTCCTCTTCCGTTTAATTGGGTGTATTGCAGATTGTATGATTGCTTGAGCAACTGGGCTCGTCATCCTTCCAACTATTCTCATTGATGGTACAACACCCACAAAGGGTTGCCATTTCCCATGAGATTAGGTTTGTCCATTAGGACTAAACATTTATCACTATTAGTGACTAGCATTACATGCTGGTATATACTCTTGGTATTCAGCTAGTAAGTAATGTCCTTATGTTACTTTTGTTTAGTGTTAGTTACTTGTAACTGCAGTCATTATATTTCAAGGGCGCGGTTTGGTGCCTGCAATTAATCATTATTGTTATTCACATTGCTTATGGTGTGTACCATATCTCTCTTACTTCATTATATTAATTTAGACATTGTTATGTTAGAAATATACCTCGAAAGGTAATTGGAGTCGGTGTTGCCTTTCTCCTGGGCTCATGCCCTTTATTGTTCATTAGGTATTTGTCTACTTGCGCTATTTAGCGTTTGGTTTAAGTGTTAGCCATTGATTCAATTTACATATTCATTTATTACCGACAGTCGTCACGACAGTGAACGACATGTCTTTAATACATATTGATAATTATCATTTTCACATGACCGAACGCCAACGGCGGTAGCCTTCTTCTTCCACTTAGGATTTGTTTCATAATCGGTATGATATTGATAATACATATAAAATTTAATCACTTTTAATTGTACATAACCGTACGTGGCACTCCTTGGTAAGGTAGTG